>CM070016.1:23995857-24278357 GCA_036247105.1 Cirrhinus mrigala
CAATCTTAATGTTACAAATGGACTCATATTGTAAAGTGTTACCATTACATTAACAATCAAGCTAAAGATGGCCATCTTTAAATATACACAAAGGCCACAGTATTGAAATTGCATACATATGGATATTGTGTACTTAGACAATTTAACTGCTTCTATTCTAGAACATTTGTGGTTATTTAATATGTTATACTAAATACACTATACTAAAAATATGTTAGTCACACAACGGACAAAAGTGCAGCGCCACGTCTAAGAACTCGCAGCCATCCGGCATCAAACACACTGGACGCGTCGCGTTCAGTTCAAGCGGCGGTCTACAAGACTTTATTTGATCACCAAACGGGCAAAAGTATACTGCTGTCCTTTCACCACTAATGCAGCATCTAGTCAACAAATTTATCGCTTAGTAATGACATAAAAACATGCACTACAGTATACTGTACACACCGTTTGGTCGTCGATGTTTTAAATGCGCCTTTGAAGTGTCCCGCTCTGTGCAGCGCAGTGTCACGTGTCTAAACAAACGGCACATGCTGTCAGTGATTTCCGCCACTAGAGGCCGCTCTGGTGCCGTATAACAAAGACTATCCACCTTATTTTTCCCATAAGAATGGGTGCAGCCATTTGTACATTTTTTTGTGTCTAGCTTCCGGTCTCATCCCCTTCCAGCTATATTTAGCTGCACAAAAAGCTCGTTTTACTGCTTGATATTGCAAACTGGTGTGTCTTACCAAATTATTTTAATGTATTAGCTTAATTATGAACACACTGGTTTGTAGTGCAAACTGTTTTACCGTATACTGCACTTCGATATTCTTCTCATTATTTCCCTATGGCGGATTATGAACCGGACGTCTAACACATTACCAGAAAACAGCTTACTTCCGCATTGAAAAATAAGGTGGATAGGGACTTTGCTGTATAATGACGACCTTCTCAGCCGTTACCAGGAACAGACCCAACCCGGAAAAAACTATCGGCCGCCAATCAACTATCGGCAAAACCGATACATCGGTCGACCTCTAAATGATAGGATTTTGCAAGACGCTTAAAACTGATGAACTGGTGCTCTAAAACCAGCACTGATAACATAAGTGACAAGTAAAATGCTTTTTATTCTGTTCTAACAGTTTTATTAGAACAGCCATTTGCACTCTGCATTTATTTAACTAGACTCATGACAACATATTTTCTTGTTTAAGTTATATTTGACAACTAGCTATCTGTAGTCAATGGTTAATTTTAGCATAGGAAGTGAAACGCTATAGGTGCGATGTCACCTTCACACACATTTTTTTCTCATCCACTATTTTGAGGAGGCACTGCCTCCCTTGCCTCCTTGGAGGAAACGTCCCTGATATTTGATATTTGCTGATATTCTGGTCATGTAACGAGTTACATGACAAAGTTGAATATGTTGGGACTTCGGAAAACACAGCACCACTAATTATGTAACTTAAACAGACACAGACAATATTTAACATGCACTACACACATTCTACTTCCTCTTTTCACACTAGAGTAAGACATGAGGTCAGAAACACATTTCCCTCACACATGAATGTGTTTGCAGTGTCAGCTAAGAGCAGGTTATTTGCATCGCTGACCTATTTAACATCCTGTTTAATGTCAGGATTGGCAAGAAGAAGGATATAGGATATTGCTATTAGATCAGGGATTCCTTTAACAACATCCTGGTATAATGTTTGAGATAAAGAAGTTCTTATTTACATTTTGACATATTTATCTTCCTCCATCATTTCAATAGACAATATTATCTATGAAAACATCTCAATATAACATTTCTGCACCACTAAAATCAAACAGAAAACAGAACAAACAAAGTTCTGAATATAAAGAATAGCTTTCAACTCCCCATCTGACAATTGGTCAGTCAAACAGATAGTCCCGCCCAAACTCAAACCTGAATATCCAGTTTGAAATGGTTCACTGTAAAATAAAATCAAGCGTATAAGAAAAATATAATAATAATTTAAATTTCAAAATAAAATAATTAAGTACAACTGTAAATATATATATATATATCAATTTAAATATAAGTAATATATACACTACCGTTCAAAAGTTTGGGGTCAGTAAGACTTGTAATAGTCTTTAAAGTAGTCTCTTATGCTCATCAAGGCTGCATTTATTTGATTAAAAATATAGACAAAAAACAGTAATATTGCAAAATGTTTTTACAATATAAAATAATGTTTTTTATTTTAACATACTTTAAAATAGAATTTATTCCTGTGATGAAAAGCTGAATTTTTATCAGCTGTTACTCCAGTCTTAAGTGTCACATGATCTTTCAGAAATCATTCTAATATGCAGATTTATTATTAGAATGATCAATGTTGGATAATATCAACAGTTGTGCTGCCAAATATTTTTTGGAACCTGTAATTTTTTTTTTGAGGATTCTTTCATGAATAATAAGTTTAAAAAGTACAGTGTTTATTCAAAATATAAATATTTATAACAATGTAAATTATTTATTATTAACTTTTAATAAACTTTTAATTATTAACTTAATACATCCTTGGTGAATAAAAGTATTAATTTCTTTAAAAAAAAAAAAAAAAAAAAAAAAGAAACAATAAAAATGTACTGACCCCAAACTTTTGAACGGTAGTGTATATTATTTATTATGATAGTTATGATGGTTTATTATGATTTTGATAATTTATTATGATTATAATTGTTACTAAATATAAACAAAATATTATATATATGGTAGGGGTGTAACGATACACGTATTCGTACCGAACCGTCACGGTACGGACATCTCGGTTCGGTGCATAAGGCCTTACAACGAATACACGCAATTCAACCTCAATCCAGAAGGGGGCGTAGTAATGCAACGCTGTTTGATAGCTGACAGCAGAAGAACAGCGAATGCCAGGAGTTGCGCACTTGAAAACAAAGACCACTAGACAGTGGTCATGTGCTGATTCTGAACGCGTCTCTCACTGACAAAGGAGTATACTTTTAAGGCTTATGCACTCCACTGTTTGCGAAATGGAGCTTTGTGCTCTTGTTTCCTAAGTTACCTCTCTCATTCGGCACAAATCTAAATATTCCATAATATTTCTGTATTTGCGATGTATCCAAATGCTAAACTATTATTTATTATATAAATTATAGACTTTGTACGTCATTTACTGTCTTGTTAATAATGCATCACTGTAAAAGGTCTTTTGTAAAATAACAAATAGGATGTCGCTTTCTGCCATTTGGAAACTAAATGCCATTTTCTGCCATTTAACTAAATCAAATATATTTCACGTATCTATTACTTGTATGTGTATAGGCTGTGTATATGTATATAACATTATAAATTGATATATTATTTAGTATTTTCACATCTAGGTGGAAAAAAATGTAATTGGTAATTTGGTACTACTTTTTGTTCAAAATAAATGAAAAGAAACCTAGCATAGTAGATAGTTGTTTTTTTCCTGTTGTACCGAAATTGTATTTAACCGTGACCCCCGAACCGAGGTACGTACCGAATTGTGATATCTGTGTACCGTTACATCCCTAATATATAATATATTCACTGCAAAATAACAAAATCAATTATAAAATAAAATAATATAGCTGCAAGCAGTGATTATCTGGGTTCGGCACTTTAGATATTTAAGCACATAAACATTTTTGTCATATCCAGGTCATTTACTATAGAAATATGATGCTTTATAAAATTTATGACTGTTATAGCGTTGCATGTGTATGACTGTCGCATGTGCTCAGTGGGTTTCGTGCAGTTTTGAGTTTTCGTTTAGGCTTTATAGGCTTTTGGATATATTTGGACAGGCCCCTTTTTTTTAAAGGACCCTGTTATAGCTTTCCAAAGGGTAAATTTTACCATGTTTTTGATCATTATTGACCTAGCGAGTCCAGAAAATTGCACTGAGGTAGTTTTTTACAGACTGAGAAAAAAACCTAGGACTAGTTTGCAAAAGTAGATTTTCACATCTTCTCAATCATTTAAAAAACAGTTTCATTGACATCAGTGGTTCTAGAGGCAAAGTTGTTTAGAACGAGGAGGTCCATCATACGATACGAATATTGTGTGTATGTGCGGAAAACTGCAATGTACATTTGTTTACACCCTCAAAAAATGCGATACCGATGGCCAATTCCTTTAAAATTTTTCATAGACCTTTGGGGCTGTGAGGCCAACAGGCCCACCAAGTTTCATTCCGATCAGCCTCCGTTAACATTGTCTAATAGGTGCTTAAACTTCATCAGACAAGGGCGGCCATGTTTTTTTGAGATACGCAGATGTCCCCATAGACACTTGTGACACTTTTGGACCAGCGATTTTCGTGCTGATAGGACAACTGGTCACCTAGTTATAGCCATTCTTATGTTTTTTTCCTCTTATAGCGCCACCAAGTGACCAATCTCTGCGATTTTTTTTTCCCCTGCGATTTTCAATCACTGTGTCGCCCCGTCAGGCTGATTGGGGCAAGCCTTGGTCATGTTGTAGGCGGAGTGAGTACTAAAAAACATGGGTTCATCATGAGCTGCTTGCTACAAGCTCCACTCTGAGACACATAGAACATATTTATTTAATTAAAATGCAGCCTTTTGGATTTGCTAATTGCACTTATAATTGGCATTTCATTTTTAAGTAAGTTCATCATGCAGCCATATTCCGGCCCTCCCGATAAGACATGTCTAAAATGAATTCACCTTTCTCTGTTCAGAGCATCTCTGTAAGCAAAGACACCTGTCATCTCACCTCCGCTGTGAGGTGATTACAAGAGCAGCTCTCCTAAGGAGAAAGACACCGAATTGGGGAACGGTGCCAGCCAATAAAACACATCTTTATTAAGGTTTATACAAGTTGCTCTTGTTGATTGTGCCTATAAATCAAAGTCTTGGAATAAACTACCCTCTTGCTCCATACGTAGAAAAGGTATGAGCTTAACAGCTCAAACACTATTTATTTTCATTACAGATGATTAAGGCCAAACAAAACTGTCATTTTGTATTCAATGATGATGATTTTGAGCAACAAAGCAACCAGAAATCAGTCAACGTGTGCTTTACGCAGATGCAATTAAAATGCATTGCAGCCAATACTATAAACAACAAGAAAAAATATTTCAGAATAACCTGCTAAAGGGTTTAACAGGAAGATGTAGCGGTTGACAGTGTGGTGGTTGAAGTTATAGAGCCACTTCCTGTTTGCAAGAAAAGCAGCCTATAAACAGAAATTCAGGGGTCCGAAATAGGGGCCTCAAGAAATGTGTGCAAAATGCACTTGTATTAGGTGTGATGTTGTAAGACAGGAAACGTGTTTTGTTAAATGTTGGTTTAATGCATGTCTGGTCTGATATGTAGCATTTGAGCCCTGAGCGAATGTGACCTGCTTGTAGAAAACTAGTAGCTACGTTACGCAGCCCACAGTCTCATTATGACTTTAATGTGGCATAACAACTGTATCAGAGCAAAACAACATCACATCATCTTAATCATGACCATTTCATGATTTCATTCCTTTTCCAGTCATTTGTGACTACTGGATAAAAGGTCATGGATATTAATTAAAAAAAATGTATTTATTAATTTATAAATATATATATATATATATATATATATATATATATATATATATATATATATATATATATATATATGTATGTATGTGTGTGTGACCTTGAACCACAAAACCAGTCTTAAGTAGCATGATTTTATATTTGGTGCAATAGCAAAAATACATTGTATGGGTCAAAATTATAGATTTTTCTTTTATGCCAAAAATCATTAGGGTATTAAGTAAAGAAAATTAAAGTACATTTCCTACTGTAAATATATCAAAACTTAATTTTTGATTAGTAATATGCATTGCTAAGAACTTCATTTGGATCATTTTAAAGGCAATTTTTTCCAGATCAGATCTTCTTCAGATTCCAGATTTTCAAATAGTAGTATCTTGGCCAAATATTGTCCTATCCTAACAAACCATACATCAGTGGAAAGCTTATTTATTATTATGTATCATGTATAAAATTCAATTTCAAAATATTGACCCTTATGACTGGTTTTGTGGTCCAGGGTCACACATATTAATTTTTAGGCCAATAGACACAAAAAAACGTAATTTGCTAAGAATTTAATTTGGATAACTTTGAAGGCAATTTTCTCAATATTTTGATTTTTTTTTTGCACCCTCAGATTCCAGATTTTTAAATAGTTGTCTCTCGGACAAATATTGTCCTATCCTAACAAACCACACATCAATGGAAAGCTTATTTATTATTATTTATGAAGTATAAATCTCAATTTCAAAACATTGACCCTTATGACTGGTTTTGTGGTCCAGGTTCACATATATAATTTTTTAGGCCAGTAGTCACAAAAGATATTTCTATACTAAAAAACATAATTCATATACAAAAAAAGTTATTTTTTATAGTAATTAATAGTCATAGCCAAAGACAACTCATAGTCATTTGGAATTTTTGGTCAAAAAGTCATGGAAATTTATAGCAAATTAATATCTTAATAAAACAAAAACACACACACACACACACACATATATATATATATATATATAATGTAAATAACAATGGATTTTTTTTTAAATGTCCAGCTGAGTAGACGTTTAGCTGAGATATACTTTTCCAAGGCTATTCTCTATAATTTCTAGGTTTTCTGTGATCATAGAAACCCTGTAGGTAGCTTAGAATTACTGCAATTCCATGACTTTACACAATCAACATGCTCACCGAAATCATCGCCTATGGCACATGTAGATTTGGAGAGTTACTCCTGAGCAGATGAATCATCTCCAATGCCAGATCCTAAGTCACAGATTTATTAAGAAAGGCATGCTGCTATTTTCCAAATGTCAAACCTCCCCAAAAACCTTCATCATCTATGCACAAAGACAACTTGGGCGGCTCCATACCAAGACTGTTTGTCAAGTCCACACATGCATTGATGTAAAGATGAAAGCCCAAATGATTCAGAAGAACTCCAAGCTACAGGCCGTGTTGTTTGTTTGACTCTAATCTCTGCCGTACTATTGGTGGCTGTTAAGAACATAAAATCTTGATACGATGACCACAGCTACTGAAAGAGCTTACAGGCGGGGGTGGATATAAGCATAGTCTTAAACCAACTCCTTCAGTGGCTGCAGCGTCATGACAAGTGTTGACATGTTTACATCCTGCCAGGATGGTAGGGCTGCACGATTATGACAAATATTATAATTGCCGATTTTTACCTTGAAATTGTAATTGCGATTATTAATTTCTAATTGCAGCCCTACAGGATGGCATTTAGCATTTCTTGTCTCTGCCGTTTGTAAGCTCTTTCAGTAGCTGTGGTCTACTAAAAACCTCAAAGGCGTCAGGGCTAAAGTGGAGAGAACAAAGACGCATGTCTTTAGAACGTTTTATTCGTCCACAGGCATCTTCCCATTCTTTTCTCCTCTTCTCATCGGTAGGAAAGCAGTGAAGACTTACATCGCTTCTCTTGTTTCCCTTTGACTGAAAATTACAACCAAAAGCCACACAATAGCTCACTGAGTGCAACCATTTTACGCCATCAAAATGATGATGGCCCCCCTCCAAAATATGTATAAAACGATGTGGATTTTTTTTTAATAACGTAAATTGTTCATGGGTTTTCTGCGACATATTTCAGTAGGAGACATCATTTACATTATATTAAGCCATACAAGTCTTAACGCAAGTCAAACAGGTTTCTAACAACCTAAATTTGAGTTAAGTCTCAATTTTGGGTAAACTATTCCCTTAAGCAAAATACAGCATTGGCTCTAACAGAAAAACAACAACAAGAGATCTCAGTTGTTTTTGGAGATCTTGTGATATGCAGCTTAATCAAATCTTTTAATCTGTTTCAAAAATCGAAAACACACAGACAACCAATAAAATCAAATGTTTTAAGAAAGACAATAATTCACTTCTTCAGAGAAGCGAAAAACTTGTATGACCTTACTCAACACTTCGCACCCTGTTTGTCTTCAAGCCTGTGTTAATGTGCACATGTGTTTTTCCTTTTTAGTTCCTCTTCTTGCAAATCAGCTTGGCAAACAACCTCAGGCACAAAGAGAACTAACTGTACAGTACCAACATGACTAAAGCTAGTAGTTTGTAGAAAACTCAGTGTCAAGACTTTGCAGTTTTAAAAGATAATCTTGCAGAAAAAAGGCTGAGTCAAGCTTGTTCTGCCTCATGTCCTTGTGTGAATGACAATCTGACATTAGTTTGACTATGCAAACATATCACTTTGCATCTACAAATGTCAAAATGACCATGCACAAAAAAACCTGAATCAGGTAAACCTTGGCGTGCATATATTAAAGATTCAAAATGTGTACAAGGCCAAGGATATTCACATGCATGCATGCAACAAAAAAACTGTCTACTGATAATTTTAGGAGTTCTGAATTGACATCTGATTTGGACGTGCAATGTAAAATATTATAGTGTCAAAATCATTCTGTTTGTTTGACTGTATTCAAAGCAGCTGGTAGGGCGGATTCAACAAAAGTGGGACAACAGGTAAAATGAGGCAAATATGTTTGATGGTTGACTGCCCTTTAAACCCAATCTAAGTCCTTCTGGAAATGTTTCCATTTTTCTGCCGTCGTCCTGGTGGATGTGATCAAGCTTTAAGATCTAACAGATCTCAGCCTATGTATTAACCCTTGTTTTATATGGTGTCTAGCTAAACCATGCTACTCATTTGTGGTCTGCTTCAAGCTGGGATAGTCAAGATTGACTTGGTACAGCTTGATTGAGTTTTTCTAGCATAGCTGTAATTCATCATGTTGTATAAGAAAATGTATTTATTGTAATATTTTGTAGCAGATATACTTCTTATAAGCCTAAATTCAATTTGATCCACTTTAAAGTCTAAAGTCAAGTCTATCAAATAGAAATTGCACTAAATATAGTTTAATGCATTTATATTTAGGAGGCTGTGGCGTCACAAAACCCTAAAGGCTCAGTTACTATACAAATGCGCCATAAATTGTTCCAGTTTTGGATAGTTTGCTGTATTTAAAACAAAAACAGTCTGTTTAAGTTCTAAGACATCTAAAAAATGTGAATGTAAAGCGTAAACTATCTTTATAAGATTCAATGAAACGGAGAAACTGCATCCATCACTTACTGCAGTGCAATGGCAAAAAACATCTGAAACATTATAAATCATCTTACCACACTTGTATTGGTCTGTTCTTCATTATCATCCACCACTGCATCCTCAATGCATGTGGATACTTGCAGATCAGGTTTATGTTGAGACTGCACCAGTTGCGAGAGCGTTGGTTTAGAGCTGAAGGTTCCTTTCAGCATCTGGATCTCCGCGCCGAGCGACGCTGCTGCTACGGCCGCCGTACCGACACTCTGCTCCGGCATGCCGCAGCGCGTCCTCCCGCTCTCACCGCCATCCAGAGCGGCTGGCGCGCTGTGCAGATTAGGCTGAGACGAAGACACCGCTCGGTCCAAACCATTCGCTCGTTTCTTTTTAAATATCCAAAACCCGCTTTCTTGCTTTCTGTCTTTTTTGCCCAGTTTGGGGCTGTCTGTGAGTTTGGGTCTGCCGTGGAAGGATTTCCACAAGCCTCGCTGATGCTGATGACGGGATGGAGAAACATCATCCATGTCCACTTTTCCCTCCATATGATCTCTGCAGTCTGCTGCTGCGTCCCAGTCAGATGTTTCTGCGAGGTTAATGTTAAAAACATGCAAACTGATGCAAATAGCATTTACTTCAGTGTTGTGCTCAGCAGAACATGTTAAGCGTTAAAAGCATGTTTGATGCGGAAGTAGAGACATGGAGAGGCAAGTTTTTCCACAGCACATCTGCAGACCTTCATGGTTTTATAAAACGAGACAGTCCCCCAGTCCGTGGTCCTCATCCACGCCCATTATTTCAAAAAAGTTGCTGTGTTACCAATAGCTTACTAAATAACTATGACATCTGTGATCACGTAATGCAGTGTTCCTGCCCACCCAGCTTTTATTTACATGCACTTCTGTTAAACTCCTTCTACACTGTGGACTAGTAATCCCATACTGTAATCGAAGATTGTTCATATGCAAATACGTATTGAAATGTTTTACCACAAGACAAACCTGTGGACCTGGCGCATTATGTAAAGTTTATATTTGCACACCTTGGAGCTGTTTAGTTTGTGTTTTGAACTAATCATTTAATTTAAAAATCGTTGTAGTTAAAGTTCAAAAACTGACTGTGGTGAGAACCAATAGCATTGGAGTGCGGTCTGTGGAAGAACAATTCATTGGTTGGACGTAATGAACGAACACGCCCTCTTTACTGAACAAGTCGGTTGTGAGTATCGGGCCGTTTCTCAATACCAAGTACGCAAAGTTCGGACTTGCGTCCTTTGTAGTTCGGACTTGGTAGTTTGACTTGGGAGTACGAACTCCCGAGGACGGGAGGACGCAAGTCCTGTAATTCTGCAAATGGAACAGCAGCGTACTTGATAACGTCTGTCAGCTCGCCTTTTCTACTCCGGTTATCTTCACTGTATGTATTTACAATAAGACGAAATATGATATCAACCACCTTTCATTTAACCATATTAATAGCTGCAAAAATGTAGTTCATGGAATGTACAACATTACAGTGAAGCGAAATATTATATCAAACAGCATTGCTTATTTTCTGTTTCATCTAAACATATTGATAGCGACAAAAATGTTGTTCACGCAACGCGTACACGCATTACAATAAAAGGAAGTGATATCAAACACCACTGCCTCTTTGTTTTCTTCAAAATATAAACCACAACCCTCTTTTCGTACTCATTAAAAAAAATAAAAACATATTAATATGTGATTTAGACAATATGTGCACTGTGTATAATACATCTTTACTTTATATATAACAAAATGAAACATGACAAGCACAACTCTGCCTTTTTTGTTAAATGTCAGTTTTAATGAACAATATTAGCCATTATAAAAGTATAGGTATAACGTATAAAAGACGTATGTAATCGGAAATGAAGACAAAAACAAACAATTCAGTCAAATGCATGCTAAAAAGTCAGTGTTGAATTACGATTGATAAATAATTTATGAAGCATAACTTTGTCCTCAAGCAAAACGACATGCCCTGGAATATATAATAGATTCACAAGACCAAAAATTAACTGTTAGATTTACCCAAAACGAATTATAACTCTTGATTAACCACTACAGAGACGTGAGGACCAGCGGCAAACGTCAGAAGGACTAGCCGTGGTGAGGCTCTCTCTGCGGGATACATGAGCACTGAGCACCCTGTGTTCGCCTCGAAACAAATTTTCAAAAAGGCGCGGTCTTTGTAAATAAACCGCATATTTGAGTTTTAAACAACGACATTCTCGCCTGAAATACTTTTAAAGCTTCATTTCATGACACAATAACAGTTATATTTTGAAAATTATGCGGGTTTTCGGCTCCGCCATTAACGCTCGCTGATTGGTGCGAAATGCATTCTGGGATACACGGCTGTCTCAAGTTCGCACAAGTCTACTCTTGATGTAGTCTCAGCCTCAGACGTCACGCCCACGGAACGTTGGCTAAACGTCTGATGCATATAGTACACTTAACTGGAAACACTTCAGGAATGTCGAAGTCGTCATCTGATTGGTTGAATTTTATCGGATTTCCGGGGGACGCGAGTGTCGCGTTTATTTTCGGTCCGCCGGGAAACAAAGCGCAGACGTGTGATTACAGAAGAAAAACTGTCGTGTTTACATGAGTGACAATGAGCATTTATCAAGATCAGCTAAACGTAGGATTCTCAAAAGTATGCGAGGTTCACGGCATAGACTCTTTAAGAGATGTCCAGGAGTTTTGTTTGAGGCACTTAGTGGAGACAAAAAGAGATATAATGCAGACGCCATTGTTGTTATACGTGCACGAACAGATCAATGACTTACTGCTTGTTTTCTTCCCCTTCTTTGATTTTCTATGCTGACTGACTTGTTGCACGCCGATCTGTTGTTGTGGGGGCATTTCCACGCCCCGAAACGTGACGAAACGAACTGTGCGAAACGAACTGTGATTGGTTGTTTGACATGTCGGTCAAACGGCCTTATGGGCGGGCCTTGGCCAAAGAAAACTGCTATGAATTCCAGACCTTCAGCCGTCTGTCTGAAGGTCTGGCTACGCGAGACTACTCTTGATGCATCCTTGATAAAAGGGGCGGAGCAAGAACACATCCGGGGATTTGAACTGTACTTGACTAGATGTGAACTTTAAATTGGAACAGTACTTAGGCGACGACTGATGACGTTTCACAAGTCCGCAAGAACACAAGTACAGACAAGAACGCATATTGAGAAACGGCCTCGGTCTTTGTCAGGTGACGTCACACTCACGAGAATCGAATTGCATTTTGGTTATCGCCGCCATTTGTAAGGTATCAAAGCCGAGGTGTTCTGTAGTTGCAGAATTGTCTTTTTGATTAGCTTCAAAGTGGTACGTTTTTGTTGCGTCAAAGTCGCCGATGGTAAATTACACGATAGAAAAGGTTAAAAACTGTCCACGAGGAAAGATGTTTTAGGTCTCCCACTTGAAAGAAACACTAGACAACATGCAGCGGAAATAACCAAGAAGCGTCGGATGGCCTGGATAGCAGCGGTGATACGCAAAATCATCATATTTGCTAACATATCTCCGTTTATGTTCGTTTACCCTCGACATTCTCATAAAGGTAAGTAAGAGATTTTTTAGGATGTGCTTATTTTCTATCTTTAGTGCCTAACGTTATATCCACATGTTGTTTTGGGTTATCAATGCTATTCAGTGGTGTAGTGCAGGTATACGGCGTAATGACACGTTTGGATAAATGCAAATATTCTCTAAAAGCACCCAGCAAAGACAGTGCGGTCAGGACGTGGCGCCGGATTTCTTTGAAATATGTTTGATGGTTGCGCCGGCGCTGTCCGCCCACCCCAGATGCTGTCTGTCCATACACCAGAGCATGTCAGGGAGGCGCGCTTACTGGTAAAATTATTATTATTGATAACTAATTTGAATCAGTACATTATAACGAAAACAATACCTTAAAAATGAAAAGCAGGTTCTCAAACCGGTGAACCGATTAGTGGTGCCAGGCCAGCACTAAGCAGACAGCCCGGGAGCAGAAACGCGTCATGTACTATGAAATGTCACGCAGTTGTTTTGTGCATAGGTGTAGAGATTTATTTTATTTCACTACTGAAATTCTTAACTAAATACTTAACTGAATGCCTAACTAAAATACATTTTTAATATTTCTATATTTCATATAGGTTGGTGTGACTAAACTGTAAGTGGGAGCAGTTAAGAAAAAAAAAAAAACACATTGCAGCTAGCTGAGATGATGACCCACCAGGCTGGAGGAGATGGTCAGCTACACACTGAAGGCTGGAGGAGATGGTCGACTTCACAAGACACCACTCGGTGCCACAAACTGAATGTAACTTGTGTGTACCCAGAAGAAAACTGACTGCTTTTCATGTCAGACATAAGGGGAATTCTCACTTCATTTTAAATACTTCTGTTAACTTTGTGCACCTCAGATTGAATCTGCCTGCACAAACACTGTTTTATACTGTTACAGGCACAAAATTCATTAGTTTTTGGAGTCCTTTGGACACAGTATAGCAATGATTGACTGCTTTGAGATTTTGACAGAGAAACCATTTAGTGTAAAAGTGTGTGCCAGAAAGTGTTCTACCTACAAACTGTTATTTATTTGACAGATCATCTAGCACTTTTAAGAATCCATGTAGAAATGGTCATCAGAAATGTTTGGCAGAAGCATCAAATCATCATCATCATCATCATATTATTATTATTATTATTATTATTATTATTATTATTATTATTATTGTTATTATTAATTCATTCAACCTGTTTGAGTCATTTTCTGCTGAAAACATTTTGTAAAATCACTAGTTTATGGACTGAAGGGAGAAAATGATAGCCTTTGCAAGTTTTGACTTGTAATTTATGAGGAAAACACATACCAGTTTATTAGTCGATTTGTATACATTTGTTTAGGTGGTCTTCATTGTTCTTAACGAATCAGCGAGTGAATCGTTGTCTCACAAAACGAATCTGTCAAATGATTCGAGTCACTTAAATGATTCAAAATCAATCACAGGTGCATTTTAGACTTTCAAACTCATATATTTTATTACCTGAACCAAATATATTTGCTGCGAACATTTTGTAAAATCGCTAGTTTATAAAATGAAGGGAGATAAATTAGTTTTGCTTTGTTGTAATTTAGGAAGAAAACACCTTTGTTGCTTACAAATTGTTGTGGAGTTTATTAGTACATTTGTGTACACTTGTGAATCATTGTCTCACAGAACAAAGCTTTGGATGATTCGAGTCACTTGAATGATTCAAAATTAAGCACAAACACATTTTAATTTTAATCTAGACTTTCAAACTCAGATATATTTTATTACCTGAACCAAATATATTTGGAGAGATTTTCTGCTGCAGTCATCGGCAAGTAAATCGCTGTCTCACAGAACGAATCTTTCAAATTAATCAAGTCAGTTAAATGATTCAAAATCAAGGACAAACGCATTTTAGTTTTAATGTAGATTTTCAAACTCATATATTTTATTACTGGAACCAAATTTATTTGGAGGGATTTTCAGCTGCAAACATTTTGTAACATCGCTAGTTTACAAAATGAAGGGAGAAAATGATACGCTAGTTTTGCATTGTTGTAATTTATGAGGAAAACACTTGTTGCTTGCAAATTGTTGTGGACTTTATTAGTAGATTTGTATATACTTGTTTTTTTCGAATCCGCGAGTGAATCGTTGTCTTACAAAACGAATCTTTCGAATGATTTAGTCACTTGAATGATTCAAAATCAAGCACAAATGTATTTTAGTTTTAATCTAGACTTTCAAACTCATATATTTTATTAACTGAACCATATACCAATGTATTTGGAGGGATTTTCTGCTGCAAAGATTTTGGAAAGTCGCTAGTTTATAAAATGAAGGGAGAAAATGATATGCTAGTTTTGCTTTGTTGTAATTTGTGATGAAGATACATATGTTGCTTGCAAATTGTTGTGAAGTTTGTTAGTAGATGTGTGTACACTTGTTTTGGTCAAATCCGTTGTTTTTAACTAATCGTCGAGTGAATCGTTGTCTCACAGAACGAATCTTTCGAATGATTCGAGTCACTTAAATGATTCAAAATCAAGCACAAACGCTTTTTAGTTTTAATCTAGACTTTAAAACTCATATATTTTATTACCTGAAACAAATTTATTTGGAGGGATTTTCTGCTGCAAACATTTTGTAAAATCGCTAGTTTATAAAGGGGGAAAATGGAAAGCTATTGCTTTGTTGTAATATATGAGGAAGACACATATGTTGATTACAGATGGTTAAGGGTTTTATTAGTGGATTTGTATACACTTGTTTTTTTCGACTCTGTTTTCAACGAATCGCCAAGCGAATCGCTGTCTCACAGAATGAATCTTTTGAATGATTCGAGTCACTTGAATGATTCAAAATCAAGCACAAACGCATTTTAGTTCTAAACTAAACTTTCAAACTCATTTTTTTTTTTTATTACATGAACCAAATATATTTGGGGTATTTTCTGCTGCAAACATTTTGTAAATCACTAGTTTATAAAATGAAGGGAGAAAATTATAAGCTAGTTTTTCTTTGTTGTAATTTATGAGGAAATGCACGTTGCATGCATATTATTGTGGAGTTTATTAGTAGATTTGTATACACTCGTTTTGAATGACTTTGTCATTTTCAATGAATCGGCGAGTGAATCGTTGTCTCACAGAACGAATCTTTCGAATTATTCGAGTCACTGGAATCAAGCGCAAACGCATTTTAGTATTCTCATATATTTTATTACCTGAACCAAATATATTTGAAATGATTTTCTGCTGCGAACATTTTGTAAAATAGAAGAAAATGATACGCTACTTTTGCTTTGTAGTAATTTATGAGGAAAGCGCATATGTTGCTTACAAGTTTATTAGTGGAGTTTATTAGTAAAATTATATGCGGTTGTTACGGTAGACACTGTTGTTTTCAACGAATCTGCGAGTGAATTGTTGTCTCACAGAATAAATCTTTCGAATGATTCAAGTCACTGGGATGATTCAAACTCAAGCACAAATGCATCTGGAGATGCCGCCGGAAGTGCCGCTGCGAGATGCCGATGCCGCAATTTGAGCCAGCCCCTGCTGTTAATTTCTAATATAGACTTTCAAACTCATATATTTTATTACCTGAAAAAAATAGGTCATGAAAAGTTAATTTGGATCTTAATGACAAGAATGATAAATTATATCTTAGGCAATATAAAAAGTATTTGACAATGATGAAAAGATGTACAGAGCAGACAGGTTCTACCACAGAGGATGTGTTTATTTTTCAAAGGAATCATGATATATGGCAGATGGTGTGTTTGTCATGCTCATAGGAATAGCTTGAGTAAACACATACAGGGCATACAAATCAATATCTCAAAGCATCCATCTAAAACAACAACAACAGGTCATATAAAATATGTCAGAGCTTCTATTCACTGATAAAGATTGTCTGATATCTATTTTGTAAAATATTATAAATAATTAGGTGCTTTAAGACTTGATCAGTCATCCTAAGTGACATATTATAACCTGAATTACATAAAACTGTCATAAAGAATCAAATTCGTATGTTAAGTCAATTAAGTTGACAAAAGTTTGGATCAGTGAAAATTCAACATACAGCAGTCGTACAATGTTTGCAATTCAAGGTGCTCTGATAAGGCCATCAGAGACATAAATTAAGTGTTCACTTTAATACTGCAAATGTTTTCATACTTTTAAACCTTGTTCAAAATGTAACGACTTATTAGCTGCTTCAAAAGTAGAAAATCACACATCTCTTTAGTTTTCCACTTGTTTTAAGCAAATCGGCGCAGGCACACAAACTCGCACACACATTACTAAAAATATAAAAAATTGGGATAGAAACAGATCACAAAAACAGCAAACAAAAAACAATAGAACGACAGAACATTTGCCATGTCTACTGTGAATAAAGCAGCAGTCTTTGCCATGGAAACAGTCATACAGCATCACATGGACTGTACAAAGTGTGAAATCAAACTAAATCACTAAATCTTTTTGCGTCACTAAAAATTTCAACTTGGAGCCTGGTTTTAGATATCAGGCTCAGATGACCCTTTTAACCGCAGTGCTCGACACATGCATTCATATCTGTGCGTTACACAGTACATCTCTTTCTCTAGTGCATATCCTTCAGTGTGATGATGGTAAAGTGTTATGTGTCTGCTTGTGTGAAAGTGCAGACAAGCTGAATTCAGCCGTTTTTGTTCAGGGCGGTGTTCACAGGTCCTGTTCGTGCATCTGCTGTTGCATTTTTTGAAGCATCTCTTGCATCCTCCGCAACTTTGAAAGACAAAGTGATATATATTAGGCAGTTTCAACATTTAGTGTTGCAAACAGCACCTAAAATGAATTCTCACGAAACACCAAATGCGAAAGAAAAAAATAGTGTCTGTGAGTATTTGGGTTATTTGCCAGATGAACTTTTTTTATGAATTCTAATGCCTGAGAATGTGATATGGTTTTGCACGATTATCAAACTGCAAAGACTGCGTTGTAATTATATAAATAAGTAATCCTGAAAATACAACAAGTGCCAAACATCTTACCAAGTTTATAATGAGAATCAATGGTTTATAAATGTCCGAAAAAAAGCATTCCAACAGAAGTGCCCTGCCATTTTACACAAAAGCAAAATAAAAACATTTGAAAGCAAAGAATTTGTACTATTTGTACTATTGTTATGTAAAAAAAACCCAAAAAACTTAGTATTACTATATAAATTATTACTATTATTATTATTATGAAATACTTTACAGTTAAATAGTATTATAGTGATATTTATTTATTGATTTGTTGAAATTTTAACAATAATATTAATATAATATTAATAAAACAATTATAATAATAAATAAAATGATTTATTAAAGTATTATAAAATAATAATTATTAATAATATTATTATTAATAATATTATCTCACAATTCTGACTTTTTTCTCAGAATTGAGATATAAACTCAATTGCAAGAAATAAAGTCAGAATTGCGAGATAAAAACTTGCAGTTCTTACTTATTTCTCGCAATTACGAGTTTATATCTCGCAATTCTGACTTTTTTTCTCAGAATTGTGAGATATAAACTCATAATTGCAAGAAATAAAGTCAGAATTGCGAGATAAAAACACAATTGCAAGAAATAGAAAACTTTTCTTCTTGCAATTACAAGATTATATATTAGCAATTCTGACTTTTTTTCTCAGAATTGAGATATAAACTCACAATTGCGAGAAAAAAAAGTCAGAATTGTGAGATAAAAACTTGTAATTACCTTTTTTTCTATTCAGTAATGGAAACAGGTCTTCATACAAGTCATTTATGATTTTCATGTGTGGCAAAATGTTTTAGGCCCTGATTGCTAGTCTCTTACAATCACTATATTTTCTGTATATTTTTGTGCTCAGTGCCACATTTATAAAATTACAGCTAAGAACTGAAATGACTACTTTAAGCCGGACAGCTGACTGACCTCTTCATCCTTCATCTTTATCAGCTTTTCTGTCTCTGCGTCCGGGGTGGACAGTGGTAGTATCGGGATGGGGCTCTCCACACGATTATCCTGGGTCAGTTTGCTGTTAAAAGCAGAACACCTTATAAATGAAAAGGTCAATGACAAAAATTTGATTTTCTACAACATTTAGCGATTATAGTTACTATTATATTTGTATTTTTGACAAAAAAAGTATTGTGACTTACCTTGTCATTTGCTGTATGCATTGCGCTCTGTAGTTTTCATAGTGCACGTCACACGTGATGTCTTTCAGGTCGTGCATGTGTGAGCGAATCAACATGTTTCTCAGCTTCACAAAATCACAATGGGACTGATTCTCCACTGTGATAAAAAAAAAAATATGCACACAAACCTTTTTGGGTTGATTATATGACATTTAAAACTTTTTTTGATGCATTTGTTCTTATCAGTACAGAGCCTGTCTCTTGCAAAATGTAGATATTCAGGCGCAGATCCGTACTGACCTTCCACAATGCCCCATGGGTAAAGTCTCCCTCTCACCCGCTGACCTTTGACCTCCACTATCGTGTTGCTCCCAATCACAGCAAATGGAGCGCTTTCCTGAAACACACAACATAGAAATTTAGCTTCTAAACTTAAATGTTTTACATTAGTTTACATTAGTTAATAAGGTTGTCCAGGAAAAGTTTTTTTTTTATATTTATATTTTAATTTAATTTATTATTTTATATATTCATTTTATTTTATTTGCTTTTGAAGTCTACTTTATTTAATTTAGTTACTCAAGTTCACAGCCATTTTTACAGCTGTATTTAATTTAATTTAATTTTAAAGTTTACATTAGTTTGTTAGTTACTGAAGTTTCTAAGGAAGAGTTTACAGTCATTTTTTGATGATTTTGATGGATTGTTTAGGTGAAACATTTATTTTTATTTAATGGCATTTTTATTATATTATATTATATTATATTATATTATATTTTGATGGATTCCCTTGTTTAGGTGAAACATTTATTTTTATTTTATTTATATCTAATGGTATTTTTATTTTATATTATATTATTATTTTGTTTTTTCTTTTATATTATTATTTTGTTTTTATTTTATTTTTTTTACAGTTGTTTTCGAAGATTTTGATGGATTCCTTTGTTTAGGTGAAACAATTATTTTTATTTTATTTATATTTAATTGTATTTTTTATTTTATTTTATTTTATTTTACAATCGTTTTTCAACAATTTTGATCAATTCCTTTGTTTAGGTGAAACATTTATTTTTATTTTATTTATATTTAATGGTATTTTTTATTTTATTTTATTTTATTTTATTATTTTTATTTTATTTTACAGTCGTTTTTCTAAGATTTTGATGGATTCCCTTGTTTAGGTGAAACATTTATTTTTATTTTATTTATATTTAATAGTATTATTATTATATTTTTTATTTAATTTTATTTTACAGTCATTTTTATTTATATTTTATGTTAATTTTTTTTTTATTTTATTTTATTTTGTTTTGTTTTTAAAATTTAAAAACAAAGTAAGTTAGTAAGTCAAGTTCTCCAGGAAGAATTAAGTTTACAGTCATTTTTTGAAGACTGTAAGAAGATTAAAGATTCCCTTGTATAGGTGAATATTTATTTTTATTGATATTTTATTTTAATTCATCATTTTATATTTAATTTGCTCATAGAGTTTACATTAGTTAGTTATTTTGTTAAGACGAGTTTATGGTTAAGTGTACGATTGTGATGGATTCCCTTGTTCAGGTTAAATATTTATTTTAGGACTGTTTAAGAAATATTTACAACTATATATATTTATTATAACTTTTATTTAATTTATATTATATATAAATAAAAATATTTTGTATGTAAATAACATATTTCTCTTAAATATACATTAATTTCTGTGTATTTATATATACATAATAATTACGCACAGTACACAAACATACATTAGGCAAACTCAAACTTTTATTTTGTATGCGTTTGATCGCGATTAATCATTTGAGAGCCCTAATTTATTTGTATTTTATTTTAATTTATTGCTTTATTTTATTATTTTATTTTGGCTTAGGAGTTACAACTTTTCTGATTTTTTGCTAAATGTAGCAGAGGTGTAGTTACAGCATCTACCAGCAAAGGCTAACTGGATCAAACTAACCAACCAGTCAAACCTTAAACCCCTCAATGGAAGCTTTGATTCTTTGTCAAACTCATAATGGTTTTAATCTGGCATCGTCCCTATGAGCCAGAAACAGAGAACATCAGTTTTCAGTGTTCAAATTTTTCAAAGTTTTCATCAGTCTCGAGTCAAGAAGTACTCCAGCATCCATTTATGAGTCATAATCCTGACCTTTAGCTCTCGGTCCTGTTGCTTGAACTCTTCGTCCTCATCGGAATCGCAGTCTGGGAACTGGTACACTTTGATTCCAAACTTCTCAGTCTCCTCCCTCACCTTGAATAGAAGGATAAAAACACTGGTTACATCAGAAACCCTGACACCGTCGGGCGAGGACGTGGCGTGCGTGTGAATGTGTGCCTGTACAAACAGGAGGAGGTGGAGGTGGTCCACTTTACCCTGTCCTTCATCTTCCTCATCTCCGCTGGCGTCAGACAGTCAGCCTTGGAAATGAGTGGAACCACGTTCACCTTGTCCTGCAGTGCCTTCATAAACTCCACGTCCACGGGCCGCAGCCTGAGTGGGAGGACGAGAGAGTCAGTGGGTTTATCCGCTCTGAGATACTTTATTCACTTTGCTTTCAAAAAATGATTTTTTGTTAATTCATTGCTGAGTTTAAAATACATGTTACCATTCAAATGTTTGGGGTCAGTAAGATTTTTTAAATATTTTTGGCCTCTTCTGCTCACTGAGGCTGCATTTATTTGATTAAAAATACAATAAAAAAATGTAAAATTGTGAAATATTATTACAATTTAAAATAACTGCTATCTGTTTTAATATATTTTAAAATAGATTTTTTTCTTTTGATGCAAAGCTGAATTTTCAGCATCATTACTCCAGTCTTCAGTGTCACATGATCCTTCAGAAATCATTCTAATATGCTGATTTGCTGCGTATTTGCTGCTGATTTGCTGAACTACAGGAATGCCTTTATCTGAATGTATTTTATTCAAATATGTACAGCACATATTTATATTTTGTATATTATCCAGTATATGTTAGCGGAGAGTCAGGGTTGTACCCATGTCCAAATGGAGGGATGAAGTACAAGCAGCAGTGCACACGGTTATCCTGGATGTTCTTCCTGTTCAAGCCGCTTTCATCCCGAAAATACTGTTCAAACTGCTGGTCAATGTAGTCAGTAATGGCCTTCCAGCTGATGATTGAGACAAAAGCGATTTTTGATTAGCAGAAAACTCAATAATTAACAAATCCGAGGTGAACTTCAAACACGTACCTCTCTGTGTTATTGACAGCGTCTCCAAAGCCTGGTGTGTCTACAATGGTCAGCTTCAGCTTAACGCCTTTCTCCTCAATGTCAACCGTGTGTTTGATGATCTCCACGGTCTGATTGATGCGCTCTAAACATGAAATACATATTTGAGAAAGGACAGATGGCATAATTTAAATTGCAGTAAGTCTTTGAATATGGGAGCAGAAATGTACCTTCGGCGTTGAGTAGTTTTCTGTCCTTGTATAGATCTGTGAGGAACAAGCTGTTGATCAGGGTGGACTTTCCAAGACCAGACTCTCCTAAAAGACAAGGAGTGTAAACATTCGGAAATGCAGTTTTTGATCATGTGGTTGAGGAAAGTTTGAATCTTCTTCTCTTTGTCTGTCCACTTTTCATTATATGAATCATTAAAAGTGATAAAAAAATGTATTTCCCAGGGTTATTATAGTTTGTCAAACTAAAACTAAAAAAAAAAAAAAAAAGTAATTACTTGACATAAAATAAATGTTAAATAAAAAAAACGAAAACTAAATAAAATATTTTTAAAAGTTATTCAGCTATTTCAGCTTTTATTTTAGAAACAATAATTATTTTAGTTTAGTTTAACTTAATGTGCTCAATTAAAACTAAAATTGAAATTAATTAAAAATTAAAACAATTAAAAAACTATTTTAAAAAAATGACGAAAACACAACAAACTTACTGAAATTTTAAATGAAAATGCGAAATAATTTTTTTTTTTTTTTTCGAAATTAATAAACACTCCAATAGTTTCTCAATGATACTAAAATAACACTGTTACTTAAGTGTTTTTGGTGATAAGCAGTGTTAATTTAATTTTTTTATGTAATGTTAAAGTATTTAATTTAATAATAAAAACTGGAAATATAAAAATAAGACAAAATATTAATATTTTGAGTCCTATTTTTATATTTTTAGTTTTTATTTTATTCTTAGTTTAATTTTGTTACAGACAGGTTTTATTTATGATTCTATTTAGCTTCATTATTTTTGTTTTTATTATTTTAAGATTATTTTAATATTTATATTAATATTTATAGTAACCTGTATGATTTTCTTTCTTGCATGTGGAACACAAAACAAGATATTTTGAAAAATGTTGCTAACCAAACAGTTTTGGATCCCATTGACTGTATTTTTTGTCCATACTATCATCAGTCAGTGGAAACCAAAACTGTTTGGTCATCATTATTCTTCAAAAAATGTTCCACAGAATACAGAAAGCCATGGAACAACATGTGTAAATGATGATAAAATTTTCATTTTTGGGTGGACTATCACTTAAAGAAATACAATATTTAATAGTTCTAAAAATAGTTTCGGTTAACATTAACAACACTTGTAAAAAGGAAACTCACCTGCGACCATGAGTGTAAAATCAAAGCCTTTTTTGACTGACTTCCTGTGAACCTGATTTGGGAGGGTGGCGAAGCCGACATACTCTTTCTCCTAAAAGAATGACGTATAATGGCATCACTTAATCAAATCATGCAATGCTAATACTACCACGTTCATTTCAATACCAAAACAACTGTACAGTATGCAAAAACTGACATCAGCAAAGCAAATCATGTGATAGCTGCAGGATAAAGATGAATCCACGCGCCCAACCCCCAACCTACACAGCCAGCCTGATGTATGCCACACTCACTTCCTTACTAGGGCAATCCCAGAATTCCTGCCATGTTGCATTGTGCTTAAAGAGTCTGTGCGGGAGCGGCCAATGCCGAAGGCTTCACGGTCCATATTTACAATATTACATAATTTATCCTATTATATAAAACCGCTCTGCTGTCATATAGAATCATTATGCTTGGTTTGCATTACAAATATGCAAAATTAGCCCTGTTTATTGGTCCAATGCATCTTAAAGAGCAGCAAAGTATGCAAATGTGTTTGACATAACATGCACCATCTGTGCTTGTATTAAAAGCATTACAAAATAGCAATTTTGGATCAAAAAGCGAAGGTCACAGACTTAAAATCCTCATTGGCTTCATATACAGGATTGTTTGGCCTGTCTTAGAATATCGCTGAGGGAGAGAGAGGTTTATCCTCACCTAGAGGCATGGATATTGAATTTTGCTTTCATGCACGGCTGGCAACAGTCTCGGTCACTGGAAGCCGTGTGCATGTATTCGTGGGCGTTTGGAGAAATAAGACAAGAAATGAATTGAATGTTTCCTAGCAGACAGAGGCATTAGTGTTACTTTCATCAGACGCCCAGACTGACTGACAGTTCACCCTCGGGTGGACATACGGAGGGCCAAGTGCACATTTAGACATTTTCTAAGCCAGTGCACAGAGCAGACCACATGAACAGCAGCTTAGTGCACATTTATCATGTTTCTTGAGATTTGAAGCAGAATATGAAATCAGAGAAAATTGCAAAACCTCATTAAAAAATTAAAAATTGGCCTATAATAAATTAACTAGGATATTTATAATTTAAAAATACTATATGGGTAAATGTAACCTTGAAATTAAAAGAAAAAAATATGAAATTATATTTTGTGTAAAGCAAATGAGCCGTGTTTTTGGGACTACTGCAATTTTTGCACATTTAAACAAATGTCTCCCCTAATGGTTATTACAGTAATGCATAAAGAAAAAAAAGTGTCACAATTCAAAAAAATCTTATTGCAAACAAACATAATTCTTTTTGCAAAATACAATTTAGATTTTTTTCAATTATGATTAAAATAATTATGTAATTAGATTCAATGAATTTTAATGAATGTTAGGACTAGTGGCTAATGATTTAGCATCTTTCTCATTGTCCTCAAATGATGCAGTGCATGCAATGCTCCTCCTGCTTTACAGTGAGGTCAAACCGAGACTGTGATGAAATGTGGGACACTGAGGATTAGTTTCATGCAGCTCTGAAAATGGACAGCATCTATGAAATTGTTGCATATAGGTTATTTTCAACCCTTAAATGTAAGACCAAACATACAGAATATAAAATTTTTGCTGTTCATTGTTGCTCTCACAACCAAACACATGTAAGTGAGGCAAGACTGTCATATGAGCCCAATGGCTCTATTCATAGCATTCCAACCCACTTTTCCAGAAATATATGCACATATTCGCACAGATGTGAATCAACCTATGGCAAACACATAGATACGCAGGACATTATTTAAATTGATTATTACAGACTAAAAAGTAGGCTTACCTCTCCATCCTCTGTTGTGTGATGTGAGACGCCCGCAGCAGGTGAAGGATGCAGACGCCCATTTAGGCGATGAGAAATTCAGAGCGATTAATGCAAACAGACAGATTACATTTCTGTTATTAAATTTTCCTGTTGTTTCAGTTCCATACCGGTAATACCTCATTTATCTTACCTGATTTCACCGCCCTGCTCTTGTACCTGGCGCTGCTCGTCATCCCGGCCGCTTTTGGAACGCGAATTCGCAAATCGTACTATGGAGGAGGCGTGTTCTTTAATATTCATTAGCACAACCTTTTCTATTGGACGGTCACCGAGGAATGTCTGCGCGAGTCTATGGCTATTGGATAGCAACCGAGCAACGCCAGCATTGCGTAATTAATATTCATGAGATTAGGTTTCGCCATAGTAGGATTCATAAATTGGTTTGGAGAACAGCTGGAATAAATATGATGCTGCGGGATGGCAGGGGAGGATATAACTTGATTTAAACCACAGCAAAACTATTTTTTGGTGCTTTGTCTTCCCGTAACATAATCTTTGCGAATTACTTTTATTGATAATTTAAAAGGTTTTTTTTTTTCGATATTTGTATTAATAAGTAAATTAACAGTGCAAACACTATCGATTTTTAAAATAAAAATATGTATAGATAAAAATATTAAATATAAAGACATAAGTAACTTTCAACTTGACCTATGAACGTGCATATTTAAAAGTGTTAATTAGCATTAAATAAAAAAAGTAATAAAATAGAATAATACAGAATTAAATAATAAATGAAATAAATTATTTTAATATGCATTTTTAGACAATTTAGACGTTTGGCTATTATTAAAGTATTATATTTATTATTATATTAATTTATTATTATTAATAAATAAAATAATAATACATTAATATATATAATTGATAATAAATTAAATAATAATACATTTCTGTATGTAATTTTTATTTATTATTATTTTTTACATTTAATCAAATAGTTTAATAATATAAAATAATATAGAATTAAATAATAAATTAAATTAATTATTTTAATATGCAATTAATTAATGAATTTAGGCATTTGGCTCATATTAATTTATTTATTAATTATTAATAATAAATAAATTAATAATATATTAATATGATATATAATTGATAATAAATTATATATATATAGTTTTTATTTATTATGTTTTATTTACATTTAATCAAAGAATTTAATAATATAGAATATAGAATTAAATAATAAATTAAATAAATTATTTTAATATGCAATTATTTAATTCATTTAGACATTTACCTATTGTTAAATTATTATATTTATTACTATATTAATTTATTATTTATAATAAATACATTATTAATTAACTAATATTATATATATAATGAATAATAAATTAATAAAATAATAATACATTTCTATATATAATTTTATGTATTGTTTTTTTTTATTTAATAATTTAATAATATAGAATAATACAGAACTAAATAATAAATTAAATTAATTATTTTATTATGCAATGAATAAATGAATGAATTTATTATTATATTAATTTATTATTATTGTATTTATTATTAATATATTGCTTTTTTCTTTAATCAATTGTTTGTTTATTTTGAATACATTAAAAAAAATGATGGGTTGTGTTAGTGGTTCTTCCAGTCCTGCATTCTGTAGAGATCTGACACATGGCGGCAGTATACCATCATATCCGGACTCCTTTGTTATGTGACTCTGAATGTTTGCCCTATAGTGGTTTGAATGGATGCATATGAGACAGCCTGCTTAAATGATTATAGGTCATGTATGCATAGTCATGCATTGTGATTTTCCTCCCAGTGAGCGACATGGAAAGGAAGATGTCCGGAGAGCAACACAATAGTGAGACCCTGCTCTGTAAATACTGCCCAGGAAACCGTGTGACAGGCTACCAGTCCGGACTAGGGGGAATTGTTCCTCTCTATGTCAGAAATGGAGCGTTTATTTATTCTAGAACCACATCAAAGGCTGCTTAAATTAGGAAGATGCTGACATTGTAACTCTGCTGGAGAAAAAAAAAAATGAAGTAGGCCAGTGAATGAACATGGGGTGTGTTAAGAAATTTCCTCTAAACGTTTGAAGTTTGTTGAGGAAATAATGTTGATAGCTCTCATTTGCTTTCAGAAGCTAGTACTCTGAAAACTTATGCTAATGTTTTAACTGATATATTTGATAGCATCTATTATAATATATAAAACTATTTCAACTTTTCTCAGTTTTTAAGTACTTCAGGATTTGAGTTTAGGGGCTTGATCTTGATTAAGGGGCGTTTCTTCATTACAGAGGATTTGGTCAGTATAAATGCATTAGAAACATGTCAGATCATTTCTATGGAAACTATGGAAACTGACATCTTACTGTATAGTCCTCAAACAAAAGAGCCTCCTTTGATCCATTAGGAGGTCTGCAAGCCTATAGTGTGATTTGTTGTTTCAGCACCTTTTTCTGCTCGATTCATAAATCCGATCCAGGGGAGACTTTTCTTGCATGTAAATGACTTCGGATGATTTGATGGGATCAGGGAGAGAGGTCAGCACTGCACTATGATTCACTGAACGCTCACAATAGTTCCCTCTGGTGCAGTTTGTAATTAATTTGGCTTATTCTTATTTCAGAGGAATGTTCGCTCAGATGTTGCTTTTGCAAGAGAAATTACACAATTATGTTAAGTATCAACTCTTGAATCATCCAATCATTTTTAAATATCTTGCTAACGAGAAATAAAAATAGAAATAAATCACACAATTCCTGATAGCATAGATGAGATCATTTAGTCTTGAAAAAGCAATGTTTGGGTTCTCAGGAAAAGATTTAATTCTTTGTTCAAAACTTTTTTCTAAATTGTTTCAATTTAGTAGTCGCTGGATATAGAGACATCTCATAGCATCCCTACTAAATTCTACACGCTTCAAAATCATAATATCCGACTTTGGACACTATACAGTGGTCAACATTTGAAGTGGATCAAAAAAAGTTAATCAAAGTTGTCCTAAGACAAGAACAGGTATTCTTGTCGGTTTTAGGACACATTTAATGAAAGGTTTTGATCCACTTCAAATGTTGACTATTTTAGTTCTCTCCTTGAAGAGGTCAAGCAACGAACTAACGAGTGATAATCCAAATTTCACAAAAAGCTTATGATGTAATTATGATATAAGTCAGAAACTGAAGTAAGTTGCTGTTTTTATCATACTTAAGAGGAAGATATAATTCATTTTTTTGGCAATGTATGGTCAGATTTTTTTTTTAATGTTCCTAATCTTATTTTGTAAGTGAATTTTCTTTATGTTTTAAAGATGTTCTCTTTGGATTGTTTGACTACTCAAAAGAAAATATAGGAAAATATAACAATTAATGCTTCCTGCTAGCTAAATTTCACATATATGAACAAAAATCTGGCTCTAAATCTCTATTTTCTTTAATCAAAATTGATCTAGACAAGTATGTGGAATATATTTATATAAAACATGGTTACTGCACGTTAATTTTTTAAGGGATTCGTTTATGTGTATACTTTCCCTCAGTAAAATTCACGGACCCGCTCCGAAGTCCCGATCTGAATCATAAGATTTTTGCGAACCCGTTCCGAAGTCCCGAAGTGAGACAAAAACTGAAATACTCTAAAGTCCCGATCTAAATCAAAATGATTCACGATAGGCGGTCCGAAGTCTCGATCTGAATCAAAAGATTCACGAACCCGGTCCGAAGTCCCGATCTGAATAATGATTCACGAACCATCATTTCAGATCGTGTCAGAGTGCGGATCGCGAATCATTCATTTCGTGAAATGATTCGCGAACCCGCTGCAAAGTCCCGATCTGAATCAAAAGATTTACGAAACCGCCGAAGTTCCGATCGAAATCAAATGATTCGCGATACTCGAAGTTCCGATCGAAATCAAAAGATTCGCGATACGCGATCCAATTGGAGCGCTTCGAAACAGTGAATCATTTTGCGACGCAATGGTTTAACTGATTTGGAGATTCGAAAAGCTCCTTCTCACCCATCACTCACGTATAGAGACTTCTCATTACAAATGATGTCAAAATTCGGAAATGAATGGCTCTTTAGATCTGGTGTTTGCTAGTGAATCGTTTGAACTGAATGATCGAAGTCATGAGTTCGAATCAATCGGAGCGCTTCCAGCGTAAATGACTCACTCCATTGATTCAGTTTGTCTGTTCCACCGCGTTACGTGTCTTCAGCCATGTTTACACAACACTGTCAGTTGCTCGCAAGTTTTATGACATGAACTGAATTAAGATCAAAAAAGTATGATGTATACAAATAAAATATACATCTTCCCATTCCAAAGATAATATTCAACACAAATCTACGAACATATTCAGGTGAGGTTTACTGCTAAATAAACACTCCATGATGAGCTGCACCACAAAATGCATGTTAGATGGAAACATTGTGCATTATGATTCGACTTTGTAGCTTAATTCACTGTATTTTAAGTAGTTTGACCAGTGCAGTTTAGTTGGTGGCAGTTCAATAGAAAATCAATTAAAAGCATCCACTGAAGTAAATGTTAAATATATCAATATATATTGTAATAAATATTAGAGAAATTGTTGTATCTGATTATATTAGTCTATATAGAGTGATAGTCAGTGTAAAAAGAGCAAATGGGAGAAGCATATAAACACAAAAAAGCAACAATATGAAGTTAACTTCATCATTCAGCTGAACTGTGCATGTATGTTTTAAACACTTTGGCTATCTTATATGTTCTTACTCCGCTATGTATTAAATGTACATCCTTGATACCGCACAGTTTTAGAAATCTTTTGGAACATTATAAATGCTTTTACTGACATTTTTGACCAATTTAATGCATCTTTGCTGAATAAAAGTAATAACAGTAATGTGTGGCATTCATTTAACATCTGACATTTTTCTAATACAAAGTATTGTGGATTTCATCTTTTGTTGCAATGAAAAAGTCTTATCAGACCAGACATTTGCAAATAGCTAATAATGACCTGATGTTAAACTTGTTTATCTAATATAATTTTCAATGGCGCCAGAGTAGCCCCATAAAACACATTGAGAAAAGAGAGACAAATCTGGACGATCTGTAGTTTGTAATCAACTCATCAGCCTCAGAGTTTTTGTTGTGTTATTGGCCTGACGAAAGCTGATAGTTATAAACAATGGTGCAACAAAACAAAAACATCATAAAAACAGTGAGGCAGCTCTGCGATGGCTCATGCGGCCAAACTAGCACAGGAGCAAACCGGAGAAAAACAATGATGGGAAAATCCTGTAGAAACAGTGAAATAATCCAGCTGCTCACCACAGTCACCTTCCTGTGCTTCAGTGCTGGTTATTAGACAGCAGCCAAACAATTAACGCTGCAATTAATCGTTCACTCCAGATATGAAAAATCACAGTACAGCTATTTGGCAATCTCACAAGCATTGTTGTTGGACTTTTGTTCTTCAATAACCTTTCTAATTTACAATTTAATTTCTTAATTGAAATTATGGCTCTGATGTCCTTATGCTTAACTGCTATTTCATGTAAGCATGTTATCTGTCCCTGGAGCTAAGGCCATTGTTGCTAAGTTTATCATTGCACACATCAAAACCTAGTTAAAATGTGTCTTTCAAAACCCGATATCTATGGCTTGAGTATTACAGTAAAATATCATGGACAAAAAAGGTCTATTGTGTATTGTCAATTGTGAAGAACAGCTCACACAGAAGTCACTTTAAAACCAAGCAACCCTCTGTTGGTCAATGCAGTGAATTCATATGGAAGCTTGTTTCCACCAGAATAAAAAAAATAAAAAGTTAATTGGAACTTATTATCTTGCAGTTCTGACTTTTTATAGTTTTTATTTAAGTTCTTAAAATTCTGAGATTATATGTCATATTAATGTCATATACAGTCATGAATATATATGTCGTATAAAAAAATCATTAAAGGAACACTCCACTTTTTTTGAAAATAGGTTCATTTTCCAACTCCCCTGGAGTTATACAGATGTGTTTTACCGTTTAGACCATTAGCATCTCACTATAAAATGACTAAAGAGTTTCGATATTTTTCCTATTTAAAACTTGACTCTTCTGTAGTTGCATTGTGTACTAAGACTGGCAGAAAATGAAAAGTTGTGATTTTATAGGCCGATATGGCTAGGAACTATACTCTCATTCCGGCGTAACAATCAAGGAATCATGCTGCCGTACCATAGGTGCAGCAGCCGCAATGATATTACACAGCCGTCAACTCTGCTGGCTGGAACTCTCTGCATCTACACAAACTTAGTGCCGGTCACTTTCAGGCGCTGCGTAATATCATTGCGCCTGCTGCACCCATGGTATGGCAGCAAAATTCCTTGATTATTACGCCAGAATGAGAGTATAGTTCCTAGCCATATCGACCTAGAAAATCACAACTTTTCTTTTTTTCGTCCGTCTTTGTACACGATGTAACTACAGAAGTGTCAAGTTTTAAATAGGAAAAATATCGAAACTCTTTAGTCATTTTAAAGTGAGATGCTAATGGTCTAATCGGATTCAATGATTTATGCTAAGCTATGCTAAAAGTGCTACGGCCAGACCCGGCGATCGGCTGAATGGATTCAAAAACAGTAAAACACATCTGCATAACTCTAGGGGACTTGGAAAATGAGCCTATTTCAAAAAAAACTGGAGTGTTCCTTTAAGGCCCGGTTTCACAGACAGGGTTTAGACTAAGCCAGGATTAGGCCGTAGTTCAATTTGGACTTTTAAGACATTTTTTTAAACATGCTTAGAAAAAACATTACAGCTGTGCATCTTGAGACAAAACAAAGGCACTTTTTATGATTTTTTTTAAATCTCACAATTCTGAGCTTAAATGTCAGAACTCAGAGAAAAGTGTTGGAATTGCAAGATGTGAACTAAGAATTCATTTTTAAAGAGTCAGAATTGTAAGATATAAATTCAAAATTCTAAAGAAAAAGTCTGAATTGCGATATAAAATCAGAATTCAGTGGAAAAAAACTGAACTGCAAGATATAAACTCAAAATTCTGAGAAAAAAAAAACTGAATTGCAAGATATAAAATTTAAAATTCTGAGAAAAAAGTCTGAATTGTGATATAAACTTAGAATTCTGAGGAAAAAAACTGAATTGCAAGATATAAACCCAAAATTCGGAGAAAAAAGTATGCTTTGCGATATAAACTCAGAATTCTGAGGAAAAAACTGAATTGCGAGATATAAAATTTAAAATTCTGAGAAAAAAAATCTGAATTGTGATATAAACTCAGAATTCTGAGGAAAACAACTGAATTGCAAGATATAAACTCAAAATTCTGAGAAAAAAAGTCTGACTTGAGAGATATAAACTAAAAATTCTGAAGAAAAAGTGAGAACTGTGAGATGTTAACTCAAAATTCTGAGAAATAGTCTGTTTTATGAGATATATAAACTCAGAATTGTGAGAAAAAAATGTAATAAGATAATAAGATATTAACCCAAGAATTTTGTGATTTTAACTCAAAAATGCAAGAAAAAAAGTCTAAATTCTGAGCTTATATCTTGTAATTATGATTTTTTTTTCTCACAATTCTAAGGTTATACACCAGAATTCAGAGTAAAAAGATAGGAATTGCAAGATGTAAACTAAGTTTCAGTTTTAAAAAGTCAGAATTGTGAGAAATAAACAGAATTGTGTGATGTTAACCAAGAATTGTGAAATACAAAGTCAGAATTTTTTTTATGTTAACTCAGAATTGCAAGAAAAAAAGTCTGAATTCTAAGTTAACATCTTTCAATTCTGACTTTTTTTCTCAGAACTGTGAGAAATACGGTCCAAATTGTGAGATATAAGTAAGAATTGTGAAATAATTGTGACCCGTTGTGAAATTTTCAACAGTAATCCACGTGATCTGGAATTTCATGTGAGGGGGAAAGATATCCACATGCAGATTTCACGTTCAATTTGCCACGTTGACCAACGGAAAGCTGCTTGTTTTGAATGTGACGTCTGTGAAATGCCTATTCACATTTGCAGGTTTTTTTATTTTTTTAATTTCTGCAATCTGGCATCTGGTGGCTTATTATGGAAACTGGTAGCAGTAAAATTACAAAAGCATTACGCAAAACATATGGATTTGTGCCAGTTGCAGTGACGCTGACTGAGGCATCTTATTTGTTTCTGTTTGGAATCTCTCAAGGTGCACGACGTACTACAGGATGCTTCATGGTCGCAGACTGGGCATGAAAGCTTTCCAAACGTTTCCTCCAATGGACAGCAACAACTGCGGGGCCACAATAACTTTTCTTGGGAAACTGGCACCTCAGGAACACATAGGGTTTGTGTTACACATCCATACAATAGCTCATTAAAGGTGGATCGAGGGGCTTTGCACCAGCTCAGTAAAGATGCCTGGTACACTGCAGGAAACGTTTATTGTTCTGTACAAGCTGTTTCCTTGTTTCTCTTCTCATGACGAACAATTGAAGCGAGATGGGTGGGGGTTAAGGCGAACGTTCCTCTCTTTTCTCATAAACCACAACTCAAACTGAAACCTCTGTTTTTTTTTTTCAGAAATGCAAGTGCAGAACAGTGGAGAATGATATAAAATATTTAAATAATAAAAGTAATTATTAAAAAACTAAAATAAAGTTACATTTTGCATCTATTTATTATTATTTATTTATTTAGCTTTGAGTTAGTTAAGCACTGACATAAATTATTAGTTTTATCTTAAAGATTTTAATGGATTTGACTGTTTGAGTGAAGTTGAAATGCATAGAACATAGAGTTAATACAATTATGTTAAAACAAATAATACAACTGAATATCGAAAATAGCTTCTCATAATGAAACACTGCACTCAAAATGTTACTCAGTGTACAAATTTGTAGGAAAACTAAAGAAACTGCATAGTCAGCTCATCCAATTTGCAGCAAATCTAACTCCCACCTTTCTAAAAACAGAAGGGAAAAAAAGTACAAACATGTACAGTGTCACAAACATTGTAAAAAGCTTATCTGAAAGGCTGTACAGTCCATAAATGTTTCTTTATGATTGTACTGTATGGACACAGGAAGTGGCCTCAGTCTTAAAAGACGACGGCTGATCTCAAAATTGATAGGGAAAATGGCTCAGGAAATTTGAAGGAAACAGTGAGTCAGATGAGTGAGTTTTCTTCATTTTGAAGGACCAGTTAGGACCAGTTAGCCCTGGGGCATAAATGAATGATTCCCCAGCAAAATGTTTGATAAAATGATGGTCATACTTGTACAATGACTGTAAACACAGCTGTATACAAAGTGCTTGACTCACAATTTCCTTCAGAAATTACAGCATTAATGTACAAGATAGAATCAGACCTGCTTCCTGGTGATAACTGGACCTGGATATAAACTTCACTACCACACTTGAGCTACACTTTATAAAACACATTTTGTAATGAAGCCCCATGACTCATGAAGGGTGGGTGGAACTCAGTGACTCTTAAAGTTTGGCATTCGCTTATTCCTATGTGCAATTGTGAATATAAACAAAACTCCAATTGGCTTAAATCACCTTGAAACACCAGCCTGCATATTCCAAGCTTACTGTTTAATTTACTCATTAACTATTAATTATTTTACTATTTGGTTAATTCTAGTACAAAAATTTAACAGGTTTATTTACACAGAAGCAGAATATGTTTGTCATTTCTGTTGTGAGTGCTTAATATGGTTATGTTCATACACAATGTGGTTATTAATAAGAGCGACAACTGGACTCATAACGGCTACATTTTCAAGACTAGACTCCATAAAATCCACTCAAACATATACAGACGTAACCGTCTTGGAATTACGAATCGTAACTGTCGCTATGGTACAGCTGAGATTTGTGGCAATTGCAAAAAAAGAAAAAGAGATTCATAGTTGGTAATACAGTTTTTCGAATATTGTGAGCTGTTATACAGTATATGGAAGCCCATTTTATTCCAAATCACGGTTTGTTAAGTCTATTACTGGTTTCTATAAATCAGCTAAAACAAGTTAAAACCAGCTACAATCAGCTGATTTTGCAACCAAAAAAAACAGCTAAAAACGAGTTAAAACCAGCTTAAACCAGTTGATTTTGTAAAAAAAAAAAAAAACAGCATCCGATTTATAAAAAGCAGCTAAAACCACTTAAAACTGACTAAAACCATGCAGTTGATTTAATATAAATAGCCACAAAAAGCTAAAACCATCTGATTTATAGAAAGCAGCTAAAACCAGTTAAAACCTGCTAAAACCAGCTGATTTAGAAAAAAACACTAAAACCAGCTGATTTAGAAAAAACCAGTTAAAATCCGCTAAAACCAGTTGAAAAAAAACAGCTAAAAAAGCTAAAACCATGTGATTTATAAAAATACAGCTAAAACCAGTTAAAACCCATTAAAACCAGCTGATTTAGGGAAAAAAAAACAGCTAAAAAAGATAAAACCAGCTAATTAAAAAAACAGCTAAAACCAGCTGATTTTGCAAAAAAAAAAAAAACAGCTAAAGACCAGTTGAAACCAGTTCATTATCAAAAACACTAAAACTAGTTAAAACCAGCTAAAACCAATTATTTAGCACATGCATGAATTTTAAAACTAAAATTCGAATGATGACTTTACAAGCAAAAATGATAATGTAATAATGTAAACTTTAAAAGCCAAAATTAATATCATTTTATCTTATTGTCATAATTTCACATTTTAAAAGTCACAATTTAGACTTAATTTATCTATTTTCTACATTTTCTCTGATATTTATTTGTGTCATAATTTTGAATGTTAAAGTCATAATTTCATCTTCTTATTACGTAATTATGATTATTACGTCAAAATTTCGATTTACCAAAGCATCTTTTTCTTACATGGCAGAAATAGTCTCATAGGAATAGAACAAGTTGGAAATCACAGTTTTTCAGCCCCAAACACTGTGTGAATGAACATTATGATATTTTGACTCCCTTTTCAATGTAAATCCATGTTTTTTTTTGTTATTTTAAAAATCTTATATAATCAATACTTAGTGAATATAGTGACTATTAAGCAATTGAAATTATGAGCATTTTTGAACCATTTTTTAAGGATGTCAGTTTAGAAGGCTTGTGAAAGATTAATCATATGAAAACTAATGGTTGATTACATAGTTGGACTCGCCATCATGCTAGAACAATAGTCTTGAGGGAAATAATAAGACAGGACAGGATTTCCGCACCATACAACTCCATCCTTCCCCGGCCCACGTGACTCCATGTAGCTCACCTCAACCTTATCCACAGGCTGAGATCGCTGCCAAAGAAGGAGGTCTTAATGCTTTGTTTTCTGCGCTCACGTCCTGACTGATGTTACTGATGAGGCCCATTAGATACGTGTTTGATCCCAGACACCTGGTGTGGCTTCTGCCCACAGCGCAGAGTGGAGGAAACATCTGCAGAAAATGTGCACATCAGCCGTTTTTGTGCACTTCTGGTGTAGGTGTCCGTCTGGACAGTCCTCAAGATTTGTGCCAAAAGTGACAAAACATATCGCCCCCTTGGAATGCTGGGACGTTCGCTGCGAGCGCATGAACATAATATGAGGTCACCCTTTGATTAACACAGCTTTGTTTGTGTACTTTCTAATTATATTTCCATGCGGATGAGGGGCTGATTGTTCTCAGGAAATTACGCCAGTTATTAGCTGACCCGGTTTTAATGTGTTTTCTGATTAAAAGTGCACATTCACACTCTGCACTTTAAAATAATGGAACCAAATCTTCAAAAATAAAATGTCCGTCCGTCCATCCATCCATCTCTGCCCTTAAACCTTCAAACTTTAAAACTGTTTCATGAATTTAAATAATTTCCTTACATTTAAATTTGACTTTCTGCAGCACAAACGTGATTTTTGAAAAACTACTTTCCCTGCTAATGCTTATATTTTTTGCACACTTGTTTCTAGCGCATTCTGCTTTGGTCTGTACGTTTCCATTATTCTGTTATCATAAAAGCCCACTTTTGCTTCCCTTTGGTCATTTTCTTATCAGATCCCTCCCAATCAATCTAGGTCACAAGGGTAGCATTCTTACGCTTTGTACACATCCCACACTAAATAAGGGTACTTCAGCGATTGCATTTTGGGTTTCTAGGGGGTTGATTTTCCCACTGTAATGAGTAATATAGATAGTTTTAAGTAGTAAACGTTAGCGGTTTGGTGTGGTCTATCTTGTGATCACCATGCTACATTTACTTTACAGTAAACACATAAAGTAAGAAAACGTGAGTCAGCCAATGAGAGCATCTTTCTCTGTCATCAGCAATTACTGGCATCCTGTTAATGTTTTTTGAAAAATGCAAGATGTCAGTTCACAGGACTGTGTTGGCGACACAAGCACCAAAACAACAAGGGCGTTGGGATCAAAGTTGATATGACAGAAGAACCGAGAGTGTGTTTGTCTTAGCTTGTTGATATTGGCAGTTTTGTTTGCGTGAGACAGTTTGAACATATACATTTACAAATATTTACATCCTTGAAATACACTCCTAAAATTTATCTTACAATCAAATAAATGTTTTTCACAGCAGTGTCATTGAATAACATGATATTTTTTCATAGTTTGAAGAACATTTTTCGTCAATAAAGTGCCATTAATGTTAAAGGTTCTTCATGGAACCTTCAATGCCAATAAAGAACCTTTATTTTTAAAGGAGAAGTTCACTTCCAGAACAAAAATTTACAGATAATGTACTCACACCGTTGTTATCCAAGATGTTCATGTCTTTCTTTCTTCAGTTGTAAAGAAATTGTTTTTTGAGGAAAACATTTCAGGAATTATCTCCATATAGTGGACTTCTATGGTGCCCGCAAGTTTAAACATCCAAAATGCAGTTTCAATGCGGCTTCATGGGCTCTAAACGATCCCAGCCGAGTAATAAGGGTCTTATCTAGCCAAACGATTGGTCATTTTCTAAAAAAAAATAAAAAGTTGTATACTTTTTAACCTCAAATGCTCATCTTGTCTAGCTCTGCGATGCGCATGCGTACTCTGTGTAATCCGGGTCAATACAGTTAGGGTAAGTTGAAAAACTCCACTTTGTGCCACTGTTTGTTTTACTCAGGTATTTATTGTTAAAACAAGTATATTTCTTTTTTAAAAAGCTATTGTATTGTGCTCTATTAATTTAAACTGTTTAAGTTTCCATTTAACTTAATTATCAATTGTTAAACTAAAGTAAATGGTTAAAATTTTGCCGTTCAAAAAAACGGATATGACATTTCCAACGCATTTGAAGAAGACAGCGCGAAGGAGGTGTATCATGGTGTCAGAGCTAGAAGTACCAGTCTTTTTGGGCAAAGAAAACAAAAATAGCTACTTTATTCAACAATTCTTCTCCTCCAAATCACATATTCTGCTGCATGCACATTGCTTTTTCTCTGCACGTAAACACGGCTTAGCGTGTGCATGTTCTACGTCAGCAGAATCACACGCATCCATTTTGCGAAGAGGTACTCTAATGGCAGAAGATGCAATTTGGAGAAGAATTGTTGCATAAAGTCAACATTTTTGTTTTCTTTGCACACAAAAAGTATCGCTGCTTTGTAAAATTATGGTTGAACCACTGATGTCACATGGACTGTTTTACTGATGTCTTTACTACGTTTCTGGGTCTGGGAACATTTCAGTTGCATTACTGTCTATGCTGGGTCAGTAAGCTCTCAAATTTCATCAAAAATATCTTTGTGTTCTGAAGATGAATGAAAGTCTTGTGGGATTGGAACGACATGAGGGTGAGTAATTAATGACTAAATTTTCATTTTTGGGTAAACTATTCCTTTAATTGGGAATATTGCTAAACTTTGCAGGACAGTGGTTTTCTGTGCTGATCTGGTCCAGTACTGTTATGGTTTCATTTTCCACTGAAATGTTTGTTAGAATTCCATCTGAACTGCTTGCCTGTATTTCCCGTAAGGAAATGAACAGACAGAATAATAGATGAATGATCTTTAATTGTCCACTTTTGGCAAAATAGTGGTCTTGTGGGCTATACTTTGGAGACTAACTAACCAGCCAACCTTTAAAGATGAGATGTAAATTAGTGTGAGACATGCATCTCAAATACAAGCATATCACTCCAAACAGATGATGTGGAGGCTGGTACATGCTGCAGAGTTTTTTTACCCAGACCCTCCTGAGGAACAACAGCCTGAATCAACAGAGATTTTCCTGCTTTAGTCTGACTCATGATTAGTGCTGCTGTCAAGGTGCCACTGAATGTGTCGCTCAGCATTTTTAATGTAACTGACTTACTGATACAACACTTTTGTTTTCTGAGAATCAAATAGCTTTCAGTACCAAAGAAATCTGGTTACAGTAAATGTCATCAATAGCTTTACATGGCATTAAGCCTCTAGGAGGGGCGTCCACTCTAGTAAATGAACAATTGTACCTTGTTGACATAGGAAATTGTCACTTCTGGGAAAGCTTTGTATGAGAAACCAGTGTTCATTTAGTTGACCAGTTATGATATCTTTGTATGCAAAATGAATAAATAAATACATAAATAAATAAATAAAACTTTACACTTTCTGCTCAAACAAACTGTTTGGTTCTTGAGTGTTCAGTATTTAAGGTGGTACTGTGACTGTCTCTTCCGTCATTTTCTCTGCAGCTGCATGTTCACAATCACAAATACAAGACAGTTCACCCCCTTCCTGTTTTTCCTGCACCACTCCTCTGCATGCTTTAGAAAAGGAAGTAACAAATCTAAGCATACATTATGACTGTACACATGACACACTGGGCTGCACGTAGATAAAAATCGTATCACGCAAGTTAAAAGGCATTTAAGGATTTTTTGTGTGTCGTTTTTCTTCACGGTATTCAGATTAATCATATGACAAACCATACAGTTAAAAAAAGTGTGGTCAAATATGTTTACATATTTTAAATATGCTTAGGCAACATAATTCTTAATGGCAGTGTTTAAAACATTGATTCCGCCATGTGATTAAACAAATGTACAGAGGTAATTATGACTTTTTATTTCACAATTATGACTTTTTTTCAAATCTGTTTTTTTTTTTAACATTTACAATTAGTTATTTAGCAGACGCTTTTTTCCAAAGCGACTTACAAATGAGGACAATGGAAGCAATCAAAATCAACAAAAGAGCATTAATATACAGTACTGTGCAAAAGTCTTAGGCCACTGATATTTTCACCACAAAAAAATGGTTTTAAGTCAGTAGTGTGTCAGTAGGAAATATCAGTTTACATTTCTAAACATTCATTTTGCCATTAATTGTAATAATCCAGTGAGATTTTTGTTTACACAGATTTTTGTCTTCCGTCTTCATTTGACCCTATAACTCTAGCATATATATATATATATATATATATATATATATATATACAGTACTGTGTAAAAGTCTTAGGCTACTAGTATTTTCACCAGCTCAAAAAATGGTTTTAAGTCAGTTATTTCTATGTTTTTGTGAGTGAGTAGGAAATATCAGTTTAGATTTCCAAACATTCATTTTGCCTTTAATTGTAATAATAATTCAGTCAGATTTTTGTTTGCACAAGAAGTCTGACAACAGCCAGTGCTCCACACAGAGATCTGATCTGACCATCTTCCAGTCTGTCTGGAATGACATGAAGAAACAGAACAAACTGAGACAGACTAAATCCAGAAGAACTGTGGCAACATCTCCAAGTTGCTTTAAGAAACCTACATGCAAAGCTACCTGAAAACTTATGCGCAAATGTACCTAGGGCAAAAGCTGTTTTAAATGCAAATATGGTTTACCAAATGTTGATTTAATTTAGTTAATAGAAGTTAATTGATAAATAAAATCTATTTATGGCATTAGCTTTGACAGCATCTTCATTATACAGCATTACACAAGTGCCTAAAACATTTAACAGTACTTTGCAGGTAGGTTTCTTGAAGCATCTTGGAGACGTTGCCACGGTTTCTGGATTTAGTCTCAGTTTATTCTGTTTCTTCATGTCATTCCAGACAGACTGGATGATGGTGAAATCTCTGTGTGGAGCACTGGCTGTTGTCAGACCTCTTGTGCAAACAAAAATCTGACTGAATTATTATTATAATTAAAGGCAAAATGAATGTTTGGATATGTAAACTGATATTTCCTACTCACACACTACAGCAAAACATAGAAATAACTGACTTTAAACCATTTTTTTGAGCTGCTGAAAATACTAGTAGCCTAAGACTTTTACACAGTACTGTATATATATATATATATATAGAAAACAAATGGAGTACAAAGGGTCAAGTTTTTATATATATATATATATATATATATATAAATGAAAACAAACAGATAAGAATTAGAATAGGGAGTGCTAGAGTTAGAGGGTCAAATAAAGTATAAAGATGGAAGAGATTTTTTAGCCATTTCTTGAAGATGGCTAAGGACTCGAGTTAGTCACAATAGAGGGTTTTCATGATGTGTCATCAGTCAGCCGTATTGGTGGCACTGAATGTAAACAATGCCACTGAAGTGAAGGAAACTTATGATTCCTTCAGATTATGATTATGAAAGCAGATTATTGCTGCTGAAAATGGTTAATTATTGTCATGTTTTGGGCTGTACTAATCGGCCAGACCGGGAAAGACATTTAGAGTACTATAGACTGCCAAAAGTTATAACAAATCAAGGAGAAGAGTGTAAAAAAACTGTCTGAGGAACAAAAGGCATTTGTGGTTGGCCAAACTGAACCAGGATTTCCACAGCAAGAATCTTGACAACATTCATATTTGTTCTTATTACTTCTGGTCAGGTAGGTGAAATATTAGGCTAATATCTCAATTAATACTGCTTGTATGTATCTTTACCACCTATTAACTTTAGTCTGTCAAAATATTGCACCCTTTACTAAGTCCTTCTCAATCTGATTTAGCAGCTTCCACACATTTTTTGTGGTTTGTACAGCATAAATTAGCAGAACAAAGTATTCAGTAGTACGTTTATATGCAATCCATGCTGTTGTTTACATCCGAGTATCTCCAATATGACCACGCATCACGTAACTTGTCAAATCATGATGTAAGCGCAAACCCTCTATTGTCTTTTTTATCATTAACTTTATTTAGTATTGCAAGGTGCCAGATTAAAGCAATAAAATATAGCCTAGTTAATTATTACAAAACAAAGCTGGTTTTTAGCTAACAAAGTCTAGTCTTAATGCTTTAAATAGTTTTAAAAGTGTAATATGGAAATATGGAAAGCTAGATAAAAAGGCAAAATGTGCATTGGCAAATAGTTCCTAAGATGGTCCATATGATTTCTAGGGAGTTCTGGCACGTTGCTAGTGTTGTAGCTGCTTGCTTATGTGTTCTGTTTGGTGACTAGGTCTAATTATGATGTCCCTTTGGCTACTTGGCTACGTTGTTGGTAGTGATGGGTCGTTCCTGAACGATTCGTTCATTTCGAACGAATCTTTAATGTGACTCGTCTCGGGGAGTGATTCGTTCAGTCGCGCATGCGCAACATCCTATTAGGTTCTGTACTGGAATTAGTTCACCTGTTTCGAGTCTTCGGGTTTTTGGAGTCGTTCGTTCACCTTGTGGGGCTGTCACGTGATGAACGAACGACTCAAACCCGAAGACTCGAGAGATGAACTAATCAATTCTCTTTCCGTCTCGGACTGCATAGGTTAAGCTCATGGGGCTGTCAAGTGATGAACGAACGACTCAAACCCGAAAACTTGTCAGATAAGAGGTGAGATGAGCTAATCACAGACTAAAGACCCAGGTAAACAATGAATTAATTTTTTCTGTTTCTTATAGCATTATAGTTTTGTCTTGTTTGTAGTGTGATTAACGTTTGTGTAAGCAGTAGATGTGTTAGGGAGGTAACACGTAACATTTGAATTATATTTTGCTAAAATGAACGAAATGACTCGAAAAAAGATTCGTTCATTTTGCTGAACGAGACTCAAAGGTCCGAGTCGGTAAAATAATCCGAACTTCCCATCACTAGTTGTTGGACGTCTACGAAGTAGTTCCAGGTTTGTTGACCGCATTACAGTTGCATATCACTTCGCCAAACATCCACAAGTGGCAACAGAGCGTCAATTAACAACAGGTAAAGGGAAAAATGGTTAATTAACACGGATAAAGTTTTGCTTTTAAAAGCAATAAATGTAAAAAAAATAACTGTAAACAGACAAAACGTGTTAGGATGCACTGAAGCGATTGAGAGTGAGTGACGGGTAAAAACGCAGGTAAGCGCTCGTTCTGTCCCACACACACACACACACACACACACATTTGCTCAATATGAAAGAACTGAACGGGTTTCACGTTATTAACGTTGTTATGGGCTCTTTATAACGAAACAATTAATTCGCGTCGTGGCCGCTTCATCGCCTCAGGCGCGGATTCATCTGCAGCGCTTCGTCGTCAGTTATTTCTGACGTGCCTTTTTAACATAACGAAATTCTCCCTTATACATTTGTGTGCTTGTTTTGACACCTGCCCCACTTGTGTAAAGGGGGCTTTTCTTCCCAAAGAATGGCAGGAAGACAAGGAAGTCACACTTCCAGTATGTTGCTGCTACCGTCAGTTTTGAAAACTTCGAGTGAATGATGCAGTTTGGCTTTATCCAGTTTTGTCCAGCGGCTCTCACTTCTGATTGGCTGACGGGAGACGCGCTGCGCTCTGATTGGCTGTGCTGCGCTCCTCTTTGTTGTGAGTGCACTATAACAGCATCCTCCCTGTACACAAGAGCAGAAAACTCCCACTGCAACACTGCCAAGCGATGTAGAGATACTTCTGCTCTAGACATCTGCTTTGAACAAATTACAGGATTTAGACTTTACTAGACTTTCTACACAAAACATCAAAAAAACTTTGCAAAGATGATTTCTGCATGTCTGGAGATTGTTGGACTTGGCTTGAGCATTACCGGGACCCTTTTGGTGATGGTTGCTTGTGGGCTTCCCATGTGGAAAGTGTCCGCCTTCATTGAGAGCAACATCGTGGTGGCGCAAAACATCTGGGATGGGCTGTGGATGTCCTGCGTGGTCCAGAGCACGGGTCAGATGCAGTGCAAAATGCACGACTCCGTCCTGGCGCTGACCACTGACCTCCAGACCGCTCGTGCTCTGACGGTCATCTCATCGGTTTTGGGCGTCCAGGCTCTGATGATAACCATCGCCGGCGCTCAGTGCACCAACTGCATCACGAAAGAGTCCATCAAAGCCAAAGTAGTCAATGTCGGAGGGGTGATATACATCATCGCAGGCTTGTTTGTGCTGGTGCCTCTGTGCTGGATGGCCAATAACATCATCTCGGACTTCTACGACCCTCAAGTGCCTTATCCAAAGAAGAGAGAAATTGGAGCTGCGCTCTACATCGGATGGGCAGCATCTGCCATGCTTCTGGTTGGAGGAGTGATTCTGTGTTTCTCTCGTCCAGCTGATGAGAAATCCTCGTATCCTCTAAAATATGTTCCACCACCTATGAAAAGTGCATCAGTCAATGGGGACTATGATAAACGAAACTACGTTTGAACTTCAACGTTCAACCATGGACTTTCAAGGCTGTAAACTGCATATTGCGGTAGCTCACCAATAATCATATTTTTTATTCAAAAACAAGATTTTTATACAAAAATGAATTTTTAGGTGCTGTAACTGGGCTGAAATGGAGTTTTTTTCACGTACAAATACTGCATGTTCATTAAAACTCAATGTCATTATGATAAAAAACGTTTAAAATAGTTTTAGATGAAATCATGTATGTCACTCTGCAGCCAACTTCCCATTTACATGCAACAGGTCTTGTACCAAACTTACCAAACTTTCAGATAATCAACTGACAGAATGTATAAACTTTGACTGTATGTATGTATGTATAAACTATGTTTTAAAACTATGTTTTTTCTGTCTTTAGCTCATTTAAAAGTATGTCATGGTAATGATGAATTAGATGTACACGGGTATTTTTGTCTTAGTTAATGATATTAGGGTCAGCGGCCCACTTGTTTGTGTTTGATTTTAATCACTCTGGCTTAAGGGGGGTGAAGGGAGGGTCTATATTTCTTGTTTTTGTTCCGCTTTATGAGAGTGAACTAATTAGACACGCTCTGTGCTCCAATAAGACACTGAATAATGCCTATTGTTCTGCCTATAGACTCCAGGCTGCAGCTTTACATGAGACCTTTTGATCATCTAAACCTCCTGATTGTACATAATTGTATGAAGCTGTTTTTTAGTAAATCTGTGCATATTCAAAGTAATAAATAAAAAGTTTTTTTGATAATATTGTGTCTTGTTGCATAATTTGGATGGTACATAAATGATGCATGTTGGTGTGTCTTAAGTGTACACTTTAATAATAACAATGTAGAAAAAGCTGTTTAGTTCTAAATTTACTATTTATTTATCTTTTGATTAGACAACATTTTCAGCTTGTTTTCAATGCTGGGTTAAAAAATAACCCAACTTGGGTTATTTGGCAACCCAGCGCTGGGTAAATATTGGACAAAACACGGGTTTTGGGTTAAATGTTTTTACCCGACAAGCTGGGTTGTTTTATTTAAGTCAACTATTGTTTAAAAATTATTATATTGCTGGCTTAAAATGGGCAGGAAATTAAAAATCACAGAATTATAAAGGCAACAGCAAAAATCAAAAGGTGATCATTTATTATTAAGCTAGAACACCCATGCAGAAAAATATAAGACAAATTGAATTTATTTGGGTGAAACTCGTTTAACAAGCAAAATGTTACATTTAAAAGTAGCATTTTAATTTAAGTGTTTTCAACCATTCTCTGTAATCACTTTTCACTAAAATAGTGCTAATTCTCATACTGGTGTGTTGTCGAAATCTAAGCCGGTGATGAGTTGCTATTCACGCGGGGAATATGAACCTCAGACTGCTGCCTCGCACTTCACTCGTAGCTGAAAGATGCCGTGACTTACTCCATAACCTGCCTATAAACAAACAGTACTGAGATATTTTACTAGAGAACATATTTTGACAAATTAAATTAAATTCAGTACAATAATGAATAAAATCAATTTATGCAAGTCAAAAGACGTTTCCATTATGCGAAACCGCTGTCGACACAGCTGATTGACATCTCATCCTTGTATGTTGAGTTGTGTAAAATAATATACTTTACAGCACAGTAAAGAATTTTTAATTGAAATAAAATGTATACAAACTTTTATTTTGCTGAAGAAGTGCACCAAAGCGGCAATAAATCTCTCCTGTAAAGGAAGCAAAAAGCCTGCGCTCTGACTGTAACTCAGCAGCTGGGTTGTTTCATCGGAGACAGGCTCAACCTAGCGGTTGGGTAGAAAAAAATAACCCAATATTTAACAACCCCAAAAAAATGACCCAGCAACTTAGTTACAGAAGAACTACCCAGCACCTGGGTAAAAAATATTACAAATAACCCAATAAAAATACCCAACAAGCTGGGTTGTTTTATCAAAAACAGGCTTAACCCTGCAGTTGGACAGGAAAAGTAACCCAGTATTAAAAATGACCCAGCAGCGGTGTTGCCAAGTCCGTGGTTTTCTCACTGTTGCCGTGGCTTGTTTTTCTTGTCCGCGGGTTGAGCGACCCCCCCCCCAAAAAAATATTTATCCCCTCAAAAGCAAATTTTACCAGGGGAACCCCGTCAAAAAATGTGTATTTTACCCCACCAAATGCGATTTTTAATGCGGTTGTGCTAGTTTTGAGTATCAGTTGGGCGGGTTTTCTTGTAAAAACCTGGCAACCCTGCCCAGCAGCCTAGTTACAGAAAAACTACCCAGAACTTGGATAAAAAAATATTAAAAATAATCCAATAAAATGTTGGGTTGTTTCATCAAAAAAAAAATGACCCAGCAGCAGTGTTGCCAAGTCCATGGTTTTCCCACTGTTGCCGTGGGTTGTTTTTCTTGTCTGCGGGTTGAGCGGGTTTTTTTTCTTTTTTCAAAATAATCTAATGCAACAACATTAATAGATTCTTAATGTGTGTGTATATACTTTTTGGGGTGCATCTGTAATCAGTGCAGGTTAAAGGAAAATTTTTTCCAAAAATGAAAATTTGCTAAAAATGTACTCACTCTCAGGCCATGCCAGTTGTAGATGAGTTTGTTCATCAGAACAGATTTGGAGAAATGCAGCTTTACATCACTTGCTCACAGATAGATCCTTTGCAGTGAATGGGTGCCGTCAGAATGTAAGCCCAAACAGTTTATAAAAACATGACAATAATCCAAACTAATCCACACCACTCCAGTCCATCAATTAATGTCTTGAGAAGTGAAAAGCTGCATGTTTATAACAAATTTCCCTTTTTGGTGAAAACATTTTTTAACCTGCACTGATTACATTTTTTTTTTTTTGGATGATCTGAGGCATTGTTAAAGCACAAGGACAACAAAAGCCAGAGCTGTGACCTGTATCCTCATAAAACATCATCAGCGTCATTTCAGGTCTCAGGAATACTGGAACTTTGACCCAGTTCTGAGTCCTGTGGGAAAAGCTCACACGCTCTGAAATGACTGAAAAGGCACACAAGAAATGATGGCGCCTCTTCTCCCCTGATGTGGCCAGTAGATTAGAGACCAGCAGCCGGTTGGACTGAAGCCAAATCTGGTCAAGCGCTCATTTCCCCATGAGCTCAGGAAGAACATGCACTAACAGCACATGCAATAACAAATGCATTAAACATTGATTTTATAATTTAAATAAACAGGGTTCTTTAATGGATTCTTTAAAGGTTTTTTTTTTTTTTTTTTTTTTTAATTTTAGAACTACACTACCAGTCAAAACAATTTTGAACAGTAAGATTTTTAATGTTTTTTAAAAATACTCTTCTGCTCACCAAGCCTGTATTTATTTGATCCAAAGTACAGCAAAAGCAGTAATACTGTGAAATATGTTTACTGTTTAAAATAACTGCTTTCTATTTGAATATATTGTAAAATGTAATTTACTCCCATAATCAAAGCTAAATTTACAGCATCATTACTCCAGTGTCACATGATCCATCAGAAATTGTTCTAATATGCTGATTTGCTGTTCAAGAAACAATTATTATTATTATTTTTACCATTTAAAACGTTTTTTTTTTGTTTTTTTTTCTTCAGGATTCTGTGAAGAATAGAAAGATCCAAAGATCAGCATTTATCTGAAACAAAAAGCTTTTGTAACATTATACACTAAACCATTCAACAGCTTGGAGTAATGCTTAACAGAAATTAATACTTAAATGTAATGTTACAAAAGATTTCTATTTCAGATAAATGCTGTTCTTCTGAACTTTCTATTCATCAAAGAAACCTGAAAAAATTCTTATGTTTTCAACATAATAATAATTATTTTTGAGCAGCATATTAGAATATTAGAATGATTTCTGAAGGATTATGTGACTGGAGTAACGATGCTAAAATTTAGCTTTGAAATCACATAAATAAATTGCATTTTAAAATATATTCAAATAAAAAAACAGTTCTTTTAAATACTAAAAATATTTCAAAATTTCACACTTTTTTGCTGTACTTTGAATCAAATAAATGCAGGTTTGGTGAGCAGAAGAGACTTCTTTAAAAAACATGAAAAATCTTACTGTCCAAAAACGTTTGACTGGTAATTTATATGCAAAAATGTTTCCACCTAAATCTGGAAACAAACCATTTTATGATGCTGAAAACATGAAATAGATATTATTAAAAATAAATACAAAATATTTCATATTCTGCCTTTTCTAGGTCATTAATCAAACTTAAGACATTTTTTCAACTCAATTTTCACACAATTGGCAGGCAGTTAATGTATTTTTTATTCAGTTAGACAAAACAGAAGGATTTTCACTTGTGATTTCAAGACTTCTGAAGCTCACATAAAATGGTTCATTATTTCAGCTTTGTATTATTTACGTTTGCATCATATTCTGGTCAAAGAAACAACTGAAACACGTACCAGTGCATCTAAGCGGTTTAAAATCCTCCAACTGTGTTCCACGAATTTCCCTCTAACCAAAACCAAACTATATCATCAAAAGATTTGCTGCAGTGGAATTTTAGAATTACAATAAGGTGTGTTACAGTAAAACAAATTACATAAATCGTAGTATTAAAATGTGATATCATTATTTATTTTAAAATGCATAACAAATACATACAATTCATTATGTACAATCAGATATGCATTTCAATTCCCAGTGAAAATTAGTCCTTACAGTTTGACACAAAGCCAAAAGATCCAGCCTCTCTACTGCACTCTTGTGGCACAAATGAGAAAACGCACTTCAAACAGTCTTGAGTCACTCAATCCGTGACAGAGCAACATTAATACATCTTCAGTAGCCAGTCACAGTAATACAGTCCTGAGATCTGTGATCAGGCAATCCAGGCACGGTCAGTGAACGTCAGCTCTCCTACTGCTGATATTCTTTAAGAATGTTGTTGGCAATGACTAATCTCTGGATCTCGCTGGTGCCTTCGTAGATCTCTGTGATGCGGGCGTCGCGGTAGTGTCTCTCAGCAGGCATGTCTGTGACGTAACCCATCCCACCCAGCACCTGGATGGCCTTCATTTCAACAAAATACTCATCTTAGTGAATGCATTTATTGCTTTAGAAATAAAATATATACCATTAGTAAGATTTATATATAAATACCTGGTGGGAGACAAATGTTGCAGCCTCAGATGCAGCCAGTTTAGCCATAGCAGCTTCCTGCAGAACAAGCAAACACACAAATCAAGACTTTGAACAGGGACTACTAGGGAGGTGTGTTGTTACACTACTGGTTGAATGTTTTTAAACAGTAAGATTTTAATGTTTTTTTTTTTTTTTTAAATAGTCTGTTCTGCTCACCAATCTTGCATTTATTTGATCCAAAGTACAGCAAAAACAGTAAAATTCTGAAATATTTTTACTATTTAAAATAACTGTTTTCTATCGGAATATATTTTAAAATGTAATTTATTTCTGTGATCAAAGCTGAATTGTCAGCACCATTACGCCAGTCTTCAGTGTCACATGATCCTTCAGAAATCATTCTAATATGCTGATTTGCTGTTCAAGAAACATTTTCTATTATTATTATTATTATCATCAATATTTAAAGCAGTAAATTAGTAAATGAGTACATTTTTTCAGGATTCTTTGATGAATAGAAAGATTCAAAGATCAGCATTTACCTTAAAAAGCTTTTGTAACATTATACACTATGCCATTTAAAGGCTTGGAATCAGTATAATTTTTTTTTTAAAGAAATTATAGAAATGAATACTTTATTTAGCAAGGATGCTTTAAATTGATCAGAAGTGATGATAAATTATAATAAATACATTTATAATGTTCAAAAGATTTCTATTTCAGATAAATGCTGTTCTTCTGAACATTCTATTCATCAAAGAAACCTGAAAAAATTCTACTCAGCTGTTTTTAACATCATAATAATAAAAAATATTTTTTGCAATTCAGAATATTAGAATGATTTCTGAAGGATCATGTGACTGGAGTAATTATGCTAAAAAATTCAGCTTTGAAATCACAGAAATAAATTATATTCAAAAATATATTCAAATAGAAAACAGTATTTTAAATTGTAAAAATATTTTAAATATTTTACTGTTTTTGCTGTTCTTTGAATCAAATAAATGCAGGCTTTGTGAGCAGAAGAGACTTCTTTAAAAAACATTAAAAATCTTACTGTTCAAAAACTTTTGACTGGTAGTGTATGTAGTTGCTACAGTGCCAAAAGAATCCATATATTCCATATATCCAAATCTATTCATTGTTAGTATAAGAAAACAGACTTACCTTAGTGAAAGGCTTCTTTGAATCTCTCAGCATTGCAGCTTTCCATGTGAGAAGTCGAGCGCTCTCTATGGCCAAGGCCATGTCTGCCAGTTTAAACTGAAAGAGACATTTATAGAGAAATGTCACCAGCTGAATCATCCAAGATGAAAGATGAAAACACTAAAGCTTTCCGCTTTCCCTCTGAATGTCACACAGGGAGAGTTTGTGGTGAGTTATAGTCAGTATATCACCTGTATCGCCTGCAGTTTCCCAATCGGAGCGCCGAAAGCTGTTCTTTTATGAGCGTAATCAGCCGCACAGTCCAGCGCCGCCTGAGCGATACCAAGAGCCTGTGCTGCGATACCAAGCCGCCCGCTGTCCAGAGTTTGCTGTCAGATGTAAAACAACTACGTTAGGTCACATCTAAACAAACAAATAAAATGCAAATGAGAGCTTTAGTTTTATAACTTGAATGAAATGAAACGGTTTTATTTACAGTAACTGACAATAGCATTTCCAGTTTGAATTAATCATTTTTAGATATATGTGACCCTGGACCACAAAATCAGTCATAAGGGTAGATTTTTTTAAATTGAGATTTATATATCATCTGAAAGCTGAACAAATAAGCTTTTTTACTGAAGTATGGTTTCTTAGGATAGGGCAATATTTGGCCGAGATACAACTATTTGAAAATCTGGAATCTGAGGGTTCCAAAAAATTTAAATATTAAAAAAAATCACCTTTAAAATTGTCCAAATGAAGTTCTTAGCAATGCACATTACTAATCAAAAATTTAGTTTCGATATATTTATAGTAGGAAATTTACAAAATATCTTCATGGAACATGATCTTTACTTAACATCCTAATGATTTTTGGCATAAAAGAAAAATCGATAATCTTGACCCATACAATGTATTTTTGGCTATTGCTACAAATTTACCCGTGCTACTTAAGACTGGTTTTGTGGTCTGGAGTTGCATATGAGAAAAAAAAAATTAAGATGCAGTATTCATTATTGATGGCTAGTGGTTAAAATGGCACTGTGGTCCAAATTCAGATTTATCTGCATTTTATTATGCCTTTGGTCATAGAGGATTTTGGATTTATTGATTTATTTACTGTATATTAGGCTGCTGCCACACAGATCTAATATAAACATGCGATTTCTTTCCCAGCTTGTTTACCTTCACAGAACCGACTGTTTGTGTTTTGACCATAAACTTGTTTGTATTGGACAGTTTATGCGTAAAAAGATGAAAGAGAACTTAGTTTACCACTCACATGCTGTGTGACAGCCGATTTCTGTGTGCATGCTTTGGATTTGTGCGCTTAGAAAACCATATTTCAGAAGTTTAAAATAATATGGTTTAAAACGCATGATTTCATCACGATAGATATAATAATCAAAACCAAACTGTTTTTTTTAGCAGAGTATCTGAGTTATAAGCTGTGAAGGCAAAGTCCTATTCTGGAAAATGGGGCAGAGAGCAGCAGCTCATTTGAAACTGCATGTTTCCACTCAAAATGTGCATTTTCAAACATAATAAATATCCTGTGGGGTATTTTGAGCTGAAACTTTACAGACACATCTACACACGTGAGGCTTATATTACATATTGTAAAATGGGGCATAATAGATTTCCTTTACCATTGCAATCTTAAAGCCCATTCCTCGGTCTCCCAGCATGTTGCCGAGTGGGATGCGGCAGTCTTCCAGAATGATATTGGCAGTCGATGAAGCTCGAATTCCCAGTTTGTCTTCTTTCTTGCCTAAAGACAACCCCGGATGAGGCATTGGCACTAGGAAGGCACTAATTCCCTGATTTTTAAATAAAATAAAACAACATGAAATAAATAACTGTATAATGTAATACTCTTTTTTTTTTTTTTTTTTTTTAATCCCCGTTCACTCTATGAATACATAAAATCAAATCAATTTCAGCTCTTAACATTTTTATGAAAAAAAAACATTAATTAAATTTACACTGCATAATCAATCTTTTTCAAATCAGTTGATTCGAACCTTGTGTTTTAGGCTCTTGTCTGTTGTGGCGAAAACGACGGTGGCGGAAGCATCCCAGCAGTTGGTTATCCAGGCTTTGGTTCCGTTCAGAACCCACTCGTCTCCCTCCTGCCGTGCCAGTGTTGACGCCGCACCTGCATCGCTGCCGTTTCCTTTATAGCAACAAGCAAGTCTTCAACACAACATTTCATAACACACAAAGGTGAAAACAAGCTCTCACTGATGTTAGCACAAATATGGCAACTCTATGGATCTATAGATATACAAAATCATTTCAATATAAGGCTCCAAAATCGGTGGTTGTGTGTGGCGGAGTATGACGTTTAGAAAGCAGACAGAGCTCATAGAACTGCAGCTGTGTTTACCTGGCTCACTCAGAGCGAAACAGCCAACTTTTTCCCCCGTGGTAAAAGGCGTAATCCACTGCTTTTTCTGTTCTTCAGTGCCAAACTTTAGAATTGGACCTAGGTACAACGACTAAAAAACAGCAATCAGGTCAAATGCAGAAGTAAATATATGTATATACAGTTGAAGTCAAAAGTGTACATACATCTTGCAGAATCTGCAAAATGTTAATTATTTTACCAAAATAAGAGGGATCATACAAAATGCATGTTTTTTTTTTTTTTTATTTAGTACTGACCTGAATAAGTTATTTCTCATGAAATATGTTTACACATAGTCCACAAGAGAAAATAAAAGTTGAATTCATAAAAATGACCCCGTTCAAAAGTTTCCATATACTTGATTCTTAATACTGTGTTGTTACCTGAATGATGACAGCTGTGTTTTTTTTTGTTTAGTGATAGTTGATCATGAATCCCTTGTTTGTCCTGAACAGTTAAACTGGCCGCTGTTCTTCAGAAAAGTCCTTTAGGTCCCACAAATTCTTTGGTTTTTCAGCTTTTTTGTGTATTTGCACCCTTTCCAACAGTGACTGTGTGATTTTGAGATCCAACGTTTCACACTGAGGGACTCATATGCAACTATTACAGAAGGTTCAATCACTCACTGATGCTCCAGAAGGAAAAACGATACATTAAGTGCCAGGGGTGTCAACTTTTCAACAGAATGAAGGTGTGTACATTTTTCTTATTTTGCCTAAATATCATATTTTTTTTTTCATTTAGTAATGCACTTCAGAAGCTACAGAAGATACTTACATGTTTCCCAGAAGACAAAATAAGTTACATTTACCCTGATCTGCAAATTCAAAAAGTTTACACCCCCTGGCTCTTAATGCAAAGTATTTCCTTGTGGAGCATCAGTGAGTGTTTGAACCTTCTGTAATAGTTCCATATGAGTCCCTCAGTTGTCCTCAGTGTGAAAAGATGGATCTCAAAATCACACAGTGATTGCTGGAAAGAGTTAAAATACACAAAACTGCTGAAAAACCAAAGAATTTGTGGGACCTGAAGGATTTTTCTGAAGAACATCAGGCAGTTTAACCGTTCAGGACAAACAAAGGACTCATGAACAACTATAACTGAGAAAAAAAAAAAACAGCTGTGGATCATTCAGGTAACAACACAGTATTAAGAATCAAGCGTATGTAAACTTTTGAACGGGGTCATTTTTATAAATTCAACTGTTACTTTCTGTTATGGATTACATGTACACATCTTTCATGTGAAATATCTTATTCAGGTCAGTACTAAATAAAAAAATAACAAGCATTTTGTATGAGCCCTCTTATTTTGGTAAAATAATTCACATTTTGCAGAAACTTTTGACTTCAACTGCTAATAATTGCATAAGTTCTTTAGGCATTGCATGAGTTTGTTGTTTAACCATTTACTTAAATACAGACTGATGTATTAAATGTGCACTTAAACAGGTTTAGCAGAACTCAGTGTATCACAGAATCGACTCACATTATTCACACTGACAATGACTCCGGTTGATGCACATCCTCTACTGAGTTCTTCCACGGCCAGACAGTATGCGAGATAATCCATCCCAGCTCCTCCCAGACTCTCTGGTACCTCTACAGCCATGACACCCATCGCTCCCAGTTCTTTTACCTACAACGGTGAAAATCAATCACAACCATCTTCATATGCTCTAATCAAGAGACTGTGACTACTGTGCAGCTCCATGGCTGATGTCCTTTTACCTGCTTGGCTGGGAACTTGTGATCTTTGTCCAGCTGAGCAGCGATTGGTGCAAGTTCTTTTTGAGCGTAATCCTTACATGTCTGCCTCATCATCTGGTGCAACTCTGGCAGCTCCGCAAGCTGGGTCAAACAGCGAACGCCATGGCCTACTGCCATGCCCAGAGCTGATAAATACAGAGAAGAACATGATATTAGCGTGTGTCCTGTATATACTTACTAAATGAATAATAATAAAACAAAACTGCAACATAGATGTGATTCAGCAAAAATAAGTTAATGACAAAGCAGAGAAATTACAGATACATGGCAATAAAAACTGCATATACTGCAACACTGAATCATAATCTTATAAAATCATATATATAAACATTACTAGTGCAATACGTGTAATGCGCATGCGCAGAACCAGCAGAGTAAAAGTAGGTAAAAGGTCACTGTGAGCTTGCGCACCATCAAAAATAGCTATACGTGCATTAAAATTGTATGTATGTGCTTAGATGTGTCTCTATATGCATAAATAGTTACGAAGAACAACTTTCAATGCATAACGCCTGCATTTCTTTTAAAACCAGCTGCATTTTGACTTCACACTAAGTGACATTTGTTTTGAATGAATCAGTCAGCTGTCAGGGTAAAGATTAACCTCATATATGACAATAAACCATCCAAAACAACACAAACACATCAAACTAACATTTCATACGTAGTTTAACGTTAATGTGTTCACGCCTAATCACGGAAAATTCACTGCAAGTTAATTTTAATAAGGTAACTAAGCATGTGATTATTCTTATTCTATTCATTGGCTGGTTTATTAATGGCCTTAACTTTAGATCTAGCCGAAAAAGCGTCATATCACGGAAATGATTATGTTCTACATTAATATTTATTCAGTTACCACCGGTGATTTAGACAGTCGTACAACTGTTTGTGCACTTTTATGTGCTTTGAATCACTCTGCATTGGTCTCTTTAATAAACTGGCTGCACATGCTTCCAGCGGCATATTATATGCACACAGTGTCGCCCATGAGCTGCGAGTGATACTGGTGTGAACATACAGTAATAATCAGTAACACTACTGACCTCTCCGTGCTTTGAAAAGCGCCGCCATCTTGGCTCTGATGTATCTGCTTTTGCAACAGCAAACAGGAAGCGGTGTGCGAGCGGTCAGGTCATGTGATCATGATGTAACGCTGACGTTTTATTTTGTTAGTTTTTTTTTTTTTTTAATAAAATATACATTTTAATTTTGCATAATTAAATTGCCTTATATTCATTCTGTCTCACTCCAAGGGTGTAGGTTTGATTTTGGCATCGGTGGGGACATAACAGCATACAAGAGACATTTAATTATTTGATCAAAATTATTGCTAGGGACAATTTAGTAGTCGCTGGATATTGATAGGAATAGCGTCCCAACTAAATTCTACTCCCTTGAAAGATGTCCGACTTTGGAAACTACAGCAGGCACCTGGACACTGAAAAGACTTCAAATGATATTTGTAGTAAAACTGTGGTTATACAAAAAAAAAAAAAAAAAAAAAAAAAAACATACTTACTGCACTTTTTACTATAATAAAACCATGATTAACTTTGTCAAGGGATTTCTATTTGTGTATATTGTGTATAAAAATCGAATGCACCGAAGTTCCGATCTGAATCAAGAGATTCACGAACCATCATTTCAGATCAACTTCGGAGCGCGGATCGTGAATCATTAAACGATTCGCGACACGTGATTTTAAGTCCCGATCTGAATCAAATGATTCGCGCAGTTCCGTTCTAAATCAAATGATTCGGGATACGTGATTTGAATTCCCGATCTGAATCAAATGATTCGCGAAGTTCCGATAATGAATCATTATTTCAGATCGTAAGTTCGGAGTGCGGATCAAATGAATCGTGATACGCGAGTTGAAGTCCCGATTCAATTCAAATGCTTTGCGATTCGCGATTTGAAGTACCGATCTGAATCTAATGATTCGGGATCCAAATAGAGCCCTTCGAAACAGTAAATCATTTTGCGACGCAGCGCCCGGTTTAACTGATTCAGAGTTTCGAAACGCTCCGTATCACCCATTGCGATAGGTGCTTTGTAAAACCCATTACAAGTGATGTCGAAATTTGAAGATGAATGGCTCTTTAATTTGGTTTTTGCCATTGAATCGCTTGAACTGAATGATCAAAGTCACGAATTTGAATCAATCGGAGTGCTTCCAGCGTAAATGACTCACTCAATTGATTCGGTTTGCCTGTTCCTCCGCTTTTCGCGTCTTCAGACCTAAATGTTGACACCGCGCCGTCAATACTGAGGAGTTTTATGATATTAACTGAAATAAGAGGGAAAAAGTGTGATTAGATTATGATGTTTACAAGTAAAATATCAATTATGCCGTTCCAAAGACAACATTCAACACAAATCTAAGAACATGTTCAGTTGAGGCAACCGGTTTATTGCTAACTAGCGAAACACTCTATTAATATGACGAACTGTACCTCAAAATACACGTTAGATGGAAACATTGTGCATTATGATCGAGTTTGTAGCTTAATTCACTGTATTTTAAATAGTTTGACCACTGCAATTCAGCTGGTGACAGAATTTCAGTAATTGCACGTATATTTTAAACACCTCGGCTGCCTTATATGTTCTTACTCCACCCATATATGAAATGTACATCCGCGAAAGCGCAGTTTTCTATCATATTTAATTTTCTCAGGTAATATCAGTAGTGTGACCCATTTCATATGCGGCCGAAATTACAACAGTGATAACATACACGTTTAATTGTTTGTTCAAAATAATTGCTAAGGATAATTTAGTAGTCACTGTATATTGATAGGGACATGTTCCTAGCTTCCCTGCTAAATTCTACACTCTTGTCTTACTCTATATTAAGATAAATAAATAAATAAATAAATCATAGTTCAATATATATTTAATACAATGACTATTGCAATACTAATTGCAATACGTATTCTGATTCTGATCAATAATTGTCTTAAATTATATGTTATAGAGTTTAAATTTAATTAATTTATATTAATCTATACTATTACTATAAATACTACTATAAATTAAAGGCTTAATGAAATTAAGGTTTCGCTTTTTATTATAATAAAGCAGTGTAATCATAGCATGAAATACATTTAAATAAAAAACGCATATTGCCATACTTAGGCATATAACCTGATCAATAATTGGCTTACAGATATTATTTGAGTTTAAATATAAATTTTAATTTGACATAAAAATAGAAATTAATTTTCATTCAAAATCTAAATAATAAAATGTATCAAATATTATAAAGTTTATAATATAATGTTGTAAAGATATTTAAATATAGATTTAAATTCAAAATAGCGCTAATAGCAAAATTAAAAGAGATTTTAAATATTAACACTTTCCCTAGAAAATGTAAGTTTTTTTAACCTAGTAAATTGTGTATTTGTATTGCGTATTTGCCTATTTAAGTCTTTTGAATGTTACTGATCAATGCTAATAATAAAGTAAGAAGAGAATAACAAGAGAAGTCAGCTTTTTTTGTTTTTCCAAAACATGTTTATTATTGGCATCATAAAAAGTCAGTTAGATGTCCGGGACAATTTAAATTAATCTATTCTGGGGGCGAGGAATCAGAGAAAAGGGGGAGGTACGGGGATAAAAAGCGCCATGAGAAGGCTAGTCGCTATGCTACAGGACCGCAGCGGGATGAGTTCACTGTTTAGCGGCGGTCAGATTGAAGCAGCCGCGCTGGTGGAACTGCATGTCCCTCACACGGCGCATGGACTGAATCTGAGGCTGGAAGGCGCAAAACTCGTTGTAGTGTCTGTAGTCGCCGCACTCAAACAGATACTGGTAGCCTCTGTAGCCGGGGTACTGGTATCCCACCCAACTTCAAAAAGAGGAAAACATTGTGTAAAACATGGGGTGGTATTGCTATTAGCTATTGGGTGAAGTTTTGATTTGGTACTCACGCTCCACCGGGAACCCTCACGCTGCCCACTCTGTCACAGAAGCCATGCGCCCACAGGGTTGGCACGTCATCCTCCTGGATCTCCATCTTGTTGCCCTGGAAGTCACACAGCTCGTACAGGCAGATCTTGTGCTCCATGGGGTCCTGTACGCATTTGGAACTGTTAGCAACATGCATTTGAAATCGATAAGGAGAAGATGCAGTGCCCTCTCTAGTGTCCTACCATGCGGATGGGTCTGAGGGACATGAGACAATCACTGCGGTAGCTGTTTGACCAGGTGTCCCAGCGAGGATACTCGCCCTTCTCCAGGATGAACATCTCGCCACGGAAGTTAGTCTGCTCAAAGGCAACAAAGCTAAAGACATGGACAGCAGGGAGAGATGCAGACCAGACAGTGGACAGCAACACGTGGATGAGGAAAGAAAAGAGGGACGAAGGGATGACAGCATGAGTATGGAGAAAAACAAGTTTAAATTTAGCTCAAGGTGATGGTTAAGTAACATAAATACTGATACGTTGGAAATACATTTTCGGCGCTTGAAGTAAATCAAATATTTTTAAAAAGTATAATTTTAATTTAGCTAAACTTTATGTATTAAAATAACTAAAACTGAAATAAAAATTAGTAAAAACTATATAGGCATATAAAAAAAATTAAAAATGACAAAAACACAAAGCAAAATGACTAAAACTTTACCAAAAAAAAAAGTAAAATGATTTAGCTACAGCCTCTATGTTTTTCTCTTCCATATAAGATAATATCCACTGGTCGGTGACTTACGGGCCGCACTCAACAATGATACTGCGGACTCTGTCCATTCCGCGCTCACAAACGTTCATGCACTCATTCTGGACCTCCATCATCCTGCCCTGGAAGTTCTCCTGGTCGAACAGGAAGATCTGCAAGAGAAGAAGAAGTAGACGTGACCAGGTTTCCCACTTACTTCCTTAATTTCACAGTTTACTTTTTTAAAAATAAAAGTGGATTTCTGCAGCAATGCCATAGAAGAACCATTTCGGATTCCCCAAAGAACCTTCTTAAAACCATTTTTTCTTGGTGTGAAGAGTATTTTAATGATCCAAAGAACCTTTTTCCACTATAAAGAAGCTTTTTCGCAATGGAAAGTTTCCATGGGTGTCTTCATGGAACCATAGAAGCCAATAAAGCTCTTCAAAGAACCTTTTTAGTTCTTAAAATAACAAATTAGTGTGAAGAAATTTTTAACAATCTAAAGAATATTTTTCACTATAAAGAACTTTTTTGTGCAATGGATGTTCCATGGATGTTAAGAGTTCTTCATGGAATCACAGAAGTCAAAAAAAGTTTAATTTTTAAAATTTGCAGAAGAATTCTTTTGGTTTCTCAAAGAATTTTATAGTGAAAAGTTCTTTAAAAAGCATTTTTCCACTATAAAAAACTTTTTTTGTGCAATGGAAGTTCAATGGATGTTAAAGGTTCTTCATGGAATCATAGAAGTCAAAAAAGAACTTTTTTTCAAATCTGTATAAGAATCATTTTGGTTCCACAAAGAACCTTTTAGTCATCAGTTCTTAAAAAAAAAGCATTTTATTGCTACAAAGAACTATTTTGTGCAATTGAGGTTCCATGGATGTTAAAGGTTATTCATGGAATCACAAAAGTAAAAAAATAACTTTTAACATTCTTACTTTTGCAGTAAAATCAATTTGGTTCACTAAGAACCTTTTCTTTTAATGGACAGATTCCAATAAAGTACCTTTACTTTAAAGAGTGTAGGTTTCATGCTAATCACAATGTATGTATGTAGTTTGTCTGCCAAAATCTGTTTCCTCAAACCAGTTCAATGCATATACTTACTCTGTAGTTACCCGTGAATCCGGGCTCTCCGGTCTTGGAAGCCTTGCTGGTGGCGGCAGGGGCGGGAGCTCCCTTGTCCTTGGCGTCAGTGCCCTGGTTGGTGGCGGACTTGGCGGTCTGAGACATGATGAAGGGTTTCAAGAACGTCTGTGAGAAAAGAGCAAAGGGTGGGAAATGTCATGAGGCTTGAAACTGGTGCGTATACTCCAAAACATCCATACGGGACTGATGTTGTGGGACAGGGTTTGAATGTTAGGGATGGTTTGGACTTCACAGTCCCTGAAAAACAAGGGTAATTCCCTACTAGATCCGTGAGCTGGTGAGGGGACTCAGCTTTTGCTGTATCCGTTTTACCTGGGCTCTTACCTGCTTGAGTACAGCTGTGCTGGGTTGGCTGGATCGTGCTGGCCCCCTCTGACCAGTGCTCTAGCTTTTATACCCTGGCAAGGGGAGTACAGAGGCACTCGGCGTACAATAGAAACACGGCGTCATCACACTTTGCCTGTGCCAAAGCCGCAGGGTCATCGCATAGCCCAGAAGGCTCTCCCCGCAGCGCCCGTAAGCATTTTACTGTCAATGGAAAAGCCTGACAATGGCACTTTCCCCTCTTAGCCGGTGCTCTATGCTATAGGCTACATAGGGATGAGAGGTATGCACGCAGGTCAGAGGTCACGTGATCCCAATACACTCTAACATGCTCTCTGAGTTTAACAAGCATTATGCGCTGTGATGTTTTCAGTCTTAGTTACACTCTGATTTCAAATGCATTACAATATATAATATATATTTTGTGTGCAATCTTTTTCTCATGAAATATTATCATTTTATTTGTAATATATTTTCATATTTTAAATATATATTCATTATTATTGTTATTATTATTATTATTGCTACATACTGTTGCCCATTAGAAAATCCATATCTGACATCTGATACCAGTTTTATTCCAATCATTCAGATACTCATGATTTTTAAGCTTAATATTACATTTGCAATGGTATCTTTTAGGTAGTGTTTGTGTGATAGCAGACGCAGAATGAGCTTGTTATGCAACAGAAGGATCCCACATGGAGTTCCACAGAGTCTCACAGGGACTCTTTGAACATGCGGTATGAGATATACGGCTGCAATCTTCTAAAATGAATGCTGCAATAGCCTTGTAACAACTGCAGTGTATCTGTTGAGAGCCTCTACTACTGACTTCCTGAATGATTAGCAATAACCTTTGAAAGCAGAGTGATAAATAAAGAGCAGCGTACAAACCTTAACATGTTTTGGCTTTATAGAAGCCTTCTATTTTATATATTAAATGTTTATATATATATTAGGGCTGTCAAATGATTAATCACGGTTAATCACATACAAAATAAAAGTTTGAGTTTGCCTAATATATGTCTGTGTACTGTGTGTAATTACTATGTATATATAAATACAAACACAATTTTTTATTTCAAACTCAAACTTTTATTTTGTATGAGATTAATCATGATTAATCATTTGACAGCCCTAATATATATATATTCTGACGTGAATGTTTTTGTTTGCATTTTGTTTAAAGTGTGCTATAAACATTTATTATTATTATTATTATTACTACTACAGTAGTATTGTCACATTGTTTTTTTTTTTTTTGTTTTTTTTTTGTTTTTTTACATTTCTGCAGTGTTTATTCAAACAAAAAATAACCCAGAGTGGTTAAAAAATTCTGTCAGGGTTTCCCTCGGGGTTGGAGATGGAACTGCAGAGGGTTTGTGAGACTATAATGGAAATGCCAAAAATTTGTTATATAAATACAAAATAATGACAACAATAACAAACAAACAAATGCATGTCCATTTAAATGTAGAAAAAATTGATACTGTACTTTTTTATTAGCAAGAACTCATTACAATAAAGTGGTAGTAAAGACTTTTATAATGTTACAGACGATTTCTATTTCAAATAAAATAGATTCCGCAAAAATTACCGCAAAAATTAATAAATCAGCACAACTGTTTTTACACTGATAATAATAAGAAATGTTTCTTGAGTAGCAAATCAGCATATTAAAATGATTTCTGAAGGATCATGTAACACTGAAGACTGGAGTAATGATGCTGTAAATTCAGATTTGATCACAGGAATAAATTACATTTTAAAATACATTCAAATAGAAAACATTTATTTTTAATTGTAATAATATTCTCCCACAAGATGAAAATGAATATAATTGATATTGTTGTTATTTATAATGCAGTAAATCGTTAAACATTTTTTTGTCCAATTCTTACATGGACCTGTTGTTGTGAAAGTTGCAGTGTTATTCGATTTTTACAATTTTCTATGGTGTGACTCTCAAGCAAGGTTCAATAAATGACAGCTTTTATAAATTAAAAAGATAAGCATAAAAATGTAATTGTACAAGTGTCTGTTTTAGTAAATGGCAATCTTTTTTTTTTTCATCCATATATTTCTGCATGTGTAGTAACTTGATATATTTTGTCTCTAAAAAACCATGTCCTCTGGTGTGACACCATATTCTGAATTTAAATCGGGTAATTACAGAGAAAACTTTTAATTGGTTGACTTTCATTTCATGATCGTGTGACTGAAGCCCCATGTGAAGCCCATAACATGGGCACATTGTCAATTGTTCAAATATTTAACTTTTTTGGAACCACTACAAAAGTGTTATGCTTTGTTGTCCTTTGGCGTGACACCCCTAAATTATATATTTTTTAAATTAAAAACTGTATGTTAAACTACATAATTGTAGACAGTTATGCAAACGTGTCTTGCTAACTCGGAATAGTAAGGTCGCTCATTAACACAAAATTCTGAAACGTCCCATGGTGTGACAGATGATGTCCTCCGGTGTGACACCTGTACTGTCACACCAGAGGACAAGGTCGATTTTTAGAAGCATTTTAAATAATTAAATAAGATTTATCTAACTCCTTTTTGTTATTTTTTGATCATTTTCAGTGTTCTTAAATGCAATAAATACATTGTTAAAACAATTTTCTGATGTTTTTGCAGAAAACTTGTACTCTTATAAAGTGTGATGAAAATAAGTATAAAATGTGATACTTTGTTTTCGAAAAAGAAAGAATTGAGGGAGGGGTATTTAGTGGAAGAGAGAGGATACGGAAATACAGACAAAAAACTTAACAGGGATCCACCAGAAGGAGGAGGAGATCCTAAGAGAAGTAAATAGAAAGTAAATAGAATCAAAATAATGCCTTAACATGAGTAGCCATATAGTTTTATTTGTTTGTATTAAAATTAAACTTTCTGTCTCCTTTGACATACTCAAAGGAAATAGAAATACTTTAATAACTACCATTTCTGTCCTTTAGTGTGACAAAATGTCCTATGGTGTGACTTATTGTCCTTTGGTGTGACACACATAACAGAACCACAGATTTGTTTTGATCTCAAAATAACTTAAAAAAAAAACAAAAACAAAACAAAAGAAAACAAAAAACAGTTGAGTATTGCAATGGGGAGATAGAAATATCGCTCATCTTAAAATTGTTTAATTTTCAGCATTTTTGAATGGATGACTGCAAAGTTTGTCTTGTTGTCAACAAGTAATGGGGTAAAAATTGTTTTAATTCTAATTTTTATTTTAAATAAATAACACTATATGAAAATAACAGTGAAGATGTCTAACAATAAATGTCTAACAGTGAAGATAAATCTTTCTCATGCTATTTATATAAAATTAAGAGTTGGGTTTTTTTTCTTCATTTTTGCTATGTCACACCACAGGACAAATTTATGGTACAGTAATGTAAAATTTATGGTACAGTAATGGAAAAAAAAAAGAAAGACTTGACAAAGTTAGTGACCCTTCATATTTAGTTTTTTCACATTTCAATTCTACATAATACACAGCTGAAGATGATTAATAAATGTCTATTTTTTATTTAAAAGCATGTAAATAGCCTTTTCCCCTACGTTTTGTTTTCACATCTCCAAACTATTAAAAATAAGAGACAGGGATCAGTTGTTTTCCTCAGTATATTTAAAGGTTATCTATATTTTTGCCTTACCTACACTGTTGTTCAAAAGTGAACAGTTGCCTAATTTGTTTATTTTTTTGGAACCTGTGATTTCTTTTTTTTTTTTTTTTTTTTTTTTTGATGATTAAAAAGTTAAAAAGAACAGCATTTTTCAAAATATAAATCTTTTCTATCAATATAAGTCTTTACCATCAGTTTTTATTAATTTAACACATCCTTGCTGAAAAAAAAAAAAAAACGTGAAAAAGGAAAAAAAATTACCGATTCCATTTGAACGGTAGTGTATATTATTACAAAAAAAATATTTTTAAATAAATGCTGTTCTTTTTTACTTTTTATTCATTAAATAATCCAGAAAAAAATATCACAGTTACTAAAAAAATATTAAGCAGCAAAAACGGTTTCCAACATTAATAATAATTCAGCAAATTAGAATGATTTCTGAAGGATCAAGTGACACTGAAGACTGGAATAATGATGCTAAAAAATCAGATTTGCATCAAGGTATGTTAAAATAGTAACTCATTATTACAAATTGTAATAATATTTTGTAATATCACTGTTTTCCCCTACATTTTGATCGGATAAATGTAATGAGCATAAGAGACTTCCTTAAAAAACATTTCAAATCTTTCTAATCCCAGACTTTTGTATGGTAGGGTATTGTAAACAAGGGGTATTGTAAAACTGTATATTATAGTACAAAACGGTGATAAATGATAAAACTTTTGAATAATTTAGTATCTTTTATTATGATATTTACTGTACGTGTATGACATCTTCATAGCATCACTGTAAACCTCTCCTGCCGTCAATCATAACACATTCACTGAACCAAAACAAGAGCGTCGTATATGGATCAGGTCCACGACCCGCACATCTCCCCCTACACATGCACCGTCTCAGATCCGTGTTGGCCCTTAACACATATGTGCATATGACTCGCGTGTGTCCAGGTCCGAGTGTCCATGCCTGGATCCAGGCGGGGATAGTGTGGCGTTTGCACTTCTCCAGCTGTATAGATTTAACCCCTCCTTTGTCAGCTGGACAATGGCAGGCCCCTCCCTCGCTGCTGACCCGGGGCTTTTACTGGGCCCTTTGCCAGAGGAGGCTTTAAAAGGGTACATGCACATGCCCAGCTTTCACTCTCACATCAGGACGTCCCAAGGGCATCGAAGCGAGGTGAGTTCTTCTCCGCTACGGGCCCGTTGTCTGTCCCCCCAACCTCCCTCATACGTCTAAACCGCCACAGGTCCTCGGCTTCTTCTAGAGAGGCCTTCCTGTAGGGTCCAGTAACTTGGGAATGACTCAAAAACAGAGCACATAGTCAAACCGTACTGATGTACAGTCTCATTTAGTTTAATTCGGATGTGCATGTTGATGTTTATGGCGTTTAGTGTGTGTGAGATGTATGGGATGTTGGTTTGTAATCCCTAATATCTTTAGTGAATTAAATCTGTAACTTTAAACTGTTTGTACCAACTTGTTCTTTGTTTTCAAGCAGACAAGATGACTCACCATTGCACCAAGTTCTCTGGCCATTGGAAGGTATGCTGTAAAAAATAATTTTCCAGAAATTGTAAGAGATTATTGAAGTACATTTTAGAAGAAAATACTATTTTAGTTTTTTTAGTTTTTTTTTTTTTTTTTTGTGAAATTTACTAGCAATTTCTAAATAAAAATGAATAAAAGTAGATCCTACACCATTTTAGTGTATTAAATAATGGTATAAAGTATTTATTAATATTGTTATATTTGCTTTTATTTTGATATTTCCGGTTTCATTTTAAATTTAGCTTTAGTAATTTTGTTGTGTGCTTTTGTAATTTTATTATTATTTTTAATGTTTCATTTTAGCTTTCAATTTATCTTTTGTTTTAGTTTTTTTTAGCAACTTAAACTTAATTATTTCAGTTAGTTGCCAAGGCATTTCTAATTTGCCAACATTTTGAATTTTCAAAGTTCTTTTAATTAAATATATATTTTATTTTTTATTTTATTTATTTCAGCTTTATTTCAAACATTTTAATAGTTTATTTTAGTAATTCAAAAATATTTCTTTAAATAAATCAAAGATTATTTTACAAGAATTTTACAAGAAAATACTATTTTAGTTTTTCAAAACTTTTTTTTTAATTGTTTGTAAAATTTTCTAGCAATTTCAGAGTAAAAATTAGTCAAAGTAAATCCTACCCCATTTTTTGTGTATTATATAATAGTATAACATATTTTATTAATCTTTTGCATTTGCTTTTATTTTGGTGCTTTTTTATTTTAATTTTAGCTTAAGTTTTAGTATTTTTAAAATATATATTTTTAAACAAATCAAAGATTATTTTACAAGAAAATACTATTTTAGTTTTTCTAGTCTTTGTAATTGCGAAATTTACAAGCAATTTCTGAGTAAAAAATAATCAAAGTAATTCCTACACCATTTTAGTGTATTAAATAATAGTATAAAGTATTTATTAATATTTTACATTTACATTTATTTTTGTATTTTCAGTATAGCCAGTTTTTGTAGTAATTTTTTACAAATATTTCTTAAAATAAGTCAAAGATTATTTGACAACAAAATACTATTTTAGTTTTTTTTTTTTAAATTGTGAAATTTACTAACAATTTCTGAGTAAAAATTAAACAAAGTAAATCCTATACCATTTTCAATATATTATATAATAGTATTAAAGTATTTATTAATATTCTGCATTTGCTTTTATTTTTGTATTTTCAGTTTTCATTTTACTTTTAGCTTAAGTTTTAATTATTAAAAAAATATATTTCCTTAAATAAATCAGATATAATTTTATAAGAAATGCCTTTTACAAGAAAATACTATTTCAGTTTTTTTACTTCAAAATTTCACTTTAAATTCAATGTGTTACTTAGCAATTCTTTGTAATTGGCAGAATTTTTCAAAGTTGTAAATAAAAAAATATTAAAGTACATTTTACAAGAAAATACTATTTCAGTTTTTTTTACTTCATAATTTCACTTTAAATTTAATTTGTTACTTACCAATTCTTTGTAATAGGCAGGGTTTTTTTTTTTCGAAGTACATTTTACAAGAAAATACCATTTTAGTTTTTCACTCCAAAATTTCACATTTAATTCAATGTGGTTTTTGTATTTGTGAAATTTTCTAGTAATTTCTAGGAAAAAAAAGTTGTAATTTTAAACAAAGATTACTGCAGTACATTTTACAAGAAAATACTATTTTAGTTTTTCTCCTTCAAAATCTTATATTAATTGAATCTATTAATTGTTATTTCTCTGTAAAAATTGTCAGATTTTTCATAGTTGTAAATCAAAGTACATTTACAAGAAAAATATATTTTAGTTTTCTGCTCCAAAATGTCATGTTTAATTCAAAGTGTTCTTTGCAACTGTTTGTGAAATTTACTTGCAGTTTCCAACACATACCAATTTTTTTCAGCACGTTTGACACAATGCTGTCACTCAACGAGATCTCCAAAACAAGTGGTTGTGTTCCAAGGAATCTTACATAAGTCCGAAAAGCTTACATTATGATTTCAAGTGCTCCAGGAATCTTGTTATCGGGACGGTTTTGCTATAATTTGACAGTATAATTCCTAATATGTATGCTGGTGTTGAGTAACACTGCTGCTTTTCTAGAGCTTCACATCCCATTTGCCCTTTTCCCCAGCATGCAAGTCTTTAATTGTGCCCTTGAAATCTTTAAAGGTGCCCAACCTCTGTCTTCCAGATCATCGTGTACGACGAGGAGTGTTTCCAGGGCCGTCACCATGAGTTCACCTCAGAGTGCTGCAACGTCATGGAGTTCGGTTTCGAGAGCGTGCGCTCATTGAGAGTGGAGAGCGGAGCGTGAGTGTTTTCTCCAAGCTCTTTGTCTGATGGTTTACGTAATTCCTGAGGTTTGCGCCAATTATCTCCACTAGCTGAGACTCCATGTCAGGCAAAAACCATGATCTGATCCTTCACTCTCAAAAAACATGCTCTATTTAACAGCCAAAAAGCAAGTTTAGGCTTAGAGTTTAGATTTCTCTTTCTTCAAGTGAGTGCATCTGCTCAATTTGAAGTATCGTTCATGTCGTATATAACAAACAGTGCCGGTTAAGTGGCAGAAGCTGGGGTTAATGGTTTGTTAGAATCACTAACCTTAAGTATAAGCAGTAATTGTGATTCTTGGTCAGCAGGGGTTTTGTTTAACAAGCGCGTCTTTATTCCATGTGCCGTTTTATTTGTGTAACCTTAATTTGAAGAGGTCACTTAAGTCACTTAAGAACATGTTTTGATGCACAAAGACGGTCTGAAGTGAAATGAACTGATGCCACAGTGTTGTTTTAGTACACTGCAAAAAATGATTTAAATCAAACTAAGATTATTTTGAGTAAGATCATTTCAGTTTTTCAACTTCAGAATTTCATGTTTAATTTGATGTGACTTGCCTTTCTTCGTAATTATTCATTAAAATTTACTAGCAGTTTCTGAGTGAGCATTGTTTCAAAGTAAATTCTGCACTGTTTTTGTGGTATTTATTAATATTATGAAAAATATTTTTCAGTTGTAAAAAACATTTTTATAAGATTATAGGAGTATTAGTATTTAGCAGTCTTTGTATTTAAAAATTTTCATGTTTGATTTGATGTGTCTTGCCATTTCTTTGCAATTATTCATGATATTTACTATCAATTTTGGAGTCAAAATAGTTTCAAAGTTTATATTTTCTGTGTTCATTTTAATTTTAGCTTGCGTTTTAGTCATTTTGTTGTGTGCTTTTGTCGTTTTATTTATTTTTTGTTTAACATTTCATTTTAGCTTTATTTTTTTCAGGTTTAGTTATTTTAAAACTTCAGCTTATTTTATTTCAGTTAGTTGCCAAGGCAAGTTTTTAATCAAATATTTATTTTATTTTATTTCAGCTTTATGATAGTTAACCAAAAAAAAAAAAAACTTTTAAAAAAATTTAGTTTTAGTTAACAACACTGGAAAAAAATATTTTCAGTTGTAAATTTTTTTTGATAAGAATATAGGAGTATGTTTCACAATAAATAGTATTTCAGTCTTTCTATTTCAAAAATGTCATGTTTAATTTGATGTGTGACTTGCCATTTCTTTGTAATTATTCATAAAAACTTAATTCTACATCATTTTTATGTATTATCTGTATCTATATCTGTCTATCTATCTATCTATCTATATCTATATATATATATATATATATATATATATATATATATATATATATATATATATATAGATAGATAGATAGATAATACATAAATATATATATACTATTAAAGCATGTATTATATTATTTATTACATTATATTTTTTTTTATATTTTTCATTTTAATTTTAGCTTGCATTTTGGTAATTTTGTTGTGTGCTTTTAGCTTTAATTTATTTATTTCAGTTTTAGTTATTTTAGCACATAAACTTAAACATTTTATTTCAGTTAGTTTATCAAGGCATTTGTAATTTGCTAACATTTCAAATTTTCTAAGTTCTTTTATTCATATATTTATTTTATTTCAGCTTTATTTCAGTTAACAAAAAATCTTTAACACAGTATTTTTTTTTTCAGTTTTCTAAGTTTTATAGTAAATTCAACACAAATTTCTTTCAGTTTATTATTTATATAAAAGTGAATGCAAAATATTATATACATATATAATATTTTGCATTCACTTTTATTTCTCTATTTTTTTTATTTTAGCTGAGGTTTTAGTAGTTTTATTATTTCTTAGCTTTATTTTTTATTTAAGTTTTAGTTATTTTAGTACTTCAACTTTTTCCATCTAATAATATTTATATTTAATTTCAACTTTAATTAACTAAGAAGATTTCAATTTTTAAAAGTTCGGCCGAGGCTGCTGTGTTTAACCCGTGTTTGTCTTCAGGTGGGTGGGCTACGAGCACGGAAATTACCAGGGTCACCAGTTTGTGCTAGAGCGGGGCGAGTACCCTCAGTGCGATGCCTTCGGAGGAAGCAATGCTTACCACATTGAGAGAATGACTTCCTTTAGACCCATTTCCTGCGCTGTAAGTTCACAAAGCTCTAAAACCACAACCTTATCTGACCTTATTTTGCATTAGTTTTCTTTCATCTTTTTTGGAATTGCGTTGAAAAAATGCTCACTGGCTGACATTATGTTTAATATAATTCCACCCAGAACCACAGGGAGTGCAGAATGACCATCTACGAGAGGGAGAACTACCTGGGCCGCAAGGGAGAGCTCAGTGACGACTACCCCTCTCTTCAGGCTATGGGATGGTGCAACAATGAAGTGGGCTCTATGCGTGTTCAGTCCGGAGCGTGAGTATCTGCTTAGATTCCCTCATCTATTCTGTGCCATTTGTCCTTGCGCTTTTTCGTTCACCGCTGTCTGTTCTGTTCGCTGTCAGGTTTGTGTGCTACCAGTTCCCTGGTTACCGTGGATACCAGTACATCATGGAGTGTGACCGCCACTGTGGGGAGTACAAACACTTCAAGGAGTTTGGCTCCCATTGCCAGACCCCTCAGATCCAGTCCATCCGCCGTATCCAGCAGTAACAGATTTCTCCTTGCCCCTCACCTAAAAACTCTCATGCCCCTTTCTGCCCGATGCTAAATAAACTGTCTTTCTTAAACCTCACTGACCTCCTGTTATAAATCTGTGTCCAAAATAAGTGCATTTACTGAAACCTCAGAGCAAGAATGAGGAGTTTTTTCACTTTCAAACAAATTAAATATATTACATGCTGTGCTTTTAGTACAAATACTTGTTGTTTTGGCTCAAAAAAAAGAATAGTTGACCCAAAAATTTTAATTCTGTCATCTGTATGAGTTTCTTTCTTCTGTTGAACACAAAAGAAGATATTTTAAAGAAAACTGTTGACGGCACCCATTGACTTCCATTGTTTTTTCCCCCCCATACTGTGGAAGTCAATGGCTACCGTCAACCAACATTCTTCAAAATATCTTCTTTTGTGTTCAGCTGAAGAAAGAAACTCATACAAGTTTGGAAAAAGCAAATGATGACACAATGTTCATTTTTTTGGGTGAACTATCACTAGGAAATAAAATGCACTTTCAGTCGTCTTCCGCCAGGGGGCGAAATAAACCTACAAGCCAAATGATCATAAATAAGAAAGGCATGCAATAAAAACAGTTAGGTTTAATGAGAAACAAAATATCAGAAATCATTTTTTAAAAAATTACCGAAAACGCTCCACAACATGACTTAACTTGTTTCAAGAAGTGTTTAAATATCATTGTTTGTCAGATTAAATCATATGACAGGGAACTGAAAGAAGAAACCCAAACAAAAAAAACCGCACTATGCTTTTTTGTAGATGAAGTGTTGATAAAAGATGTGGGATGCGCTTACACAACGATTTTTATTTAGATAACATGGCGCAGCCACTAGACTTACCTACTATGACCTAGCCACGGATTATGAATATTAATTACGTAACGTGACGTGCGCCAGCACCCCTAGCAGATTTGCTGAAAAGTGAGTGGGCGCTATTCAGACGACGAATGAAAAATCCTTCTATGGGGAAGGTTTGACTCATGAATATTAATGAGGTAACGTGACTGGGCGCTTCAGGAAGGTTACTAAGCAACGTCAGCAGGATCTAATTAATATGCATAACTCAAGCCTTCGCCGTAGTAGGCGAAGTAGTTTCGCGTACTTCTTTTTTCACCCCTTTATTTAAAAAGAGAGCATGTGTTGCGTAAACCAGTTAGGGGGACTAAACCAACTCGTTAAGACGTACAAAACGTAAATAAAATAAAAAAAAAAACTTAACGCCTCAAACTGGAGTCCAGCTCCGCCTCGTCAAAACGTTCCAGTTCCGTGTTTTGCGACTCCAGTGCCGGGTTTTGCGTCGACTCGGCCGCTGGGAGGAAGTGCAGCTCTCAGAAGAGCCTCAATTTCACTTCACGACGCGCCGTTGGGGCTCAGCTCACACACAAGCACTAAAACAAGAAAATAGTCGTGTATTCCCATCTGGATTAACCGTAGGGAATCCTCAAGAAGCACTCGTTCCCGGAGGGTCTAAGCGGAATCGGACTGTAGTGTTTTATGTGGACGGATATAGTGTTTTCGTTGAGCGATGTCGGAAGAGATGAAGACTTGGATCTGCGACCCAAACACGGATGGGAAAGAAAAGAGTGGTTTCTTTCGGCAATAACATCGAAAAATCCAAATCAGATGTCTTTTGGAGGAAAGTACATTTGAAGCCTCTGAACGAAGCGTGTTGGGGTTAAAAGCCACGTCGTTTTCTTTTCTTCGAAACTCAGTTTCGTCCATATAAGCTTGAGTTTGAAACGCACAGCCATGCATATGAAGTTCCGCAAGATCTAGCGCAGAGATTTCAGGGTGAACTGTTTATTTTTGTGCTTTTTATTTACATCAAATCACAGTACCTGTGTTTTTATGTACGTTACTGCTTTGCAGTTTCATCTGAGCACGTTTTGTGCCACCATCGCGACATTTTTTTTTTTTTTTTTTTTTAGAAAAAGGAAACTCGGATTGCTTTCGTTCACATTTGCTTATTTCCTTTTCTAGCGCCCCCCTCTCATCTGTAGGTTACAGTAGAGCAATATCTCAGCCGTTTTGTGCTTAGAGCACACCTCATTATATAAATAAATTGACGAGCAAACAAATCCAGTTTAAGAGGAAAACTGCACTGCATTGCATTGCAATGGACTTGCCACATCAAAAAGGCTTCTCTAGTTTAATTTTGGCCCTTTAATTGGCTTCTAAGATCAACACAACCAGCTTGGATCAGCAAGAGGAGTGACAGGCACATCTCAACCGTCGAACCACAAAAATGGGAATTTGTTTGTGATATGACCAGGATATTTACTCATGCATATGCTGTTTAGATATTGAATGCTTTTGCCTCGGATGTTCAGGAAACAATCCAGCTGCCCTTGTCGCATCGATAGCCATTATTTATGTTTCTCCAACCACTGGGCTTCAAATTTCCACCATCTTTCCGCCTTTTAAGAAGAGGAGGATACATATTACCCTTGTTATATGTGGTCTGTTTGCGTGCTGTCAACTGGTTAATTTGAATAAACAGGGAAACATCGGCGCTAACGTCGTCCATTTTCATGCATTGGCGATTTTCTCTGTTTTGCAGCGAGCTGGCTTGCTTTATTTGAACACCTTGAGGAGATCATCTTGTCTGCTCGGGTTTATCAGGATTGCATCGTCGTTTACATTTGAGGATCCTCCATTTGTAACACTGACTGGCCAGTTAACTAGCCCGTTATTTCCATCTGTACGGACGGTGGTTTAAATTAACTTGTATGTAATTTTTTTGACGGTCGTTACACCGGCAGGTGGGTTGTTCGCGTTAAACTCACCCAAAGGGGGTGGGTGCTGGATGGGGGGCTCGATTAATCGATATAATCGTTATCACCATCTAGAATAATTATTATTGTTTTGGCAATTTCCAAGCTTGGAGGAGATGCCATGCACATATATTTCTCCTTTCTGAAACAAGAAGCCATTTCTGCAACTCCGGTGGACCTGAGGGTGACGTTGCTTCAGATAAGCAACACATAGGTTTTCTATTCACAGTGGATTTTTTTTTTCTTCCTTCTGCTTTTTTCGTCTATTTTCAACTACGATGGTGGTTTTCTGAGAGACTTCTGAAGGGAAAAAACGCGATAGTAAAAAAAAACAAAAAAAAACTGAGGCTGGAATAGATGTTCGCGCCTCTCTCTCGCATCATCATCACCACCACCATCATCATCATCATCACCACCACAACCACCACAGGTCCCGCGCTCGTCTCGTGCTGAGTCCGCCCTCACGTTCCCACCTCACGGCTGGTTCTGGTACCGTTAGCGACTCGGTTCGACCCAGAGGGCTCGAAGATGGCGGACCTCGAAGCGGTTCTCGCCGATGTCAGCTACCTGATGGCGATGGAGAAGAGCAAATCGACTCCAGCGGCCCGGGCGAGCAAGAAAATCATCCTTCCCGAACCCAGGTAAGCGAAACGAGTCTGTCAGACAGTTAATGCGTACACATTACGCTTAATATTTTGTTGGGAAACGGCGGTTTGACATGTCAACATACTGAGTTATTAATTTCCACTGCATTTGACTAAACATTCGTGTTAAATAAACGATTTTAAGTGTTCGTTAGAAATTCTCTGTCACCATCATCACCAACGGCCTCTTATGTAGACACACGGTTTGCTGTTTACTTATTACGCTTACAGAAACACTATGGTAATTTAGACAAGATATTTATGTTCATTTTTAGATTTATCTCGGTAATATACCCTGTTATTTACCTCAGGGTACCATGTAAAAACGATGGTATGAATATGATAATTAGGCCTGTAAACTATCAAAGTACGGACTAGTAGTATCGTGGTAACACCGCAGTACTTTTTCTGTAAGCGTTGGCTAAATCCTAATTATTGTGTTAAAAAGCCAGTGTCACATTTTGTGCTGTGTTTAGTGTTTTTGAGGTTGTTCAGCAGTTACTGAGGCCTGCTGGGAAAATTCCCCTGTGTGAATCAATGGCTCTTATCACCTGTAGATTTGCGCCGGGTTGAGGGTGATATTCACTGTAAACAGGTCGAAATTCTGACATTGGCTTCACATTTGGGCTTGCATACTCAATAAGGCATACAAGTGCCCATTGTTGGGGTTTCGTGTGACTTTTGAATGGTTAGACCTTGGAAACGTCGAAGGAGCTAGTAGGTATTGGAGTATAAATGTAATTCGGATGCTAAATGTGTTTCTTTTACCTCATACTCGTTAACTTTTAGTTTCTGCTTTTGAATGGTTAGCAATAAGTTTACATTTTAAAGGAGTAGTTCACTTCCAGAACAAAAATTCACAGATAATGTATGATGTTCATGCCTTCCTTTCTTCAATCGTAAAGAAATTGTTTTTTGGGGAAAACATTTCAGGAAATAATTTCTATATTGTGGACTTATATGGCGCCTGCGACTTTGAACGTCAAAAGTGCGGTTTCAATGCAGCTTCAAAGGGCTCTAAACGACCCCAGCTGAGGAATAAGGGTCTTATCTAGTGAAATGATTGGTAATTTTCTTCAAAAAATGGCTAAAAAAAAATAAAAAAATAAAAATTTCTATACTTTTTAACCTCAAATGCTCCTCTTGTCTAGCTCTGCGATAGGCTTGCATACTGTGTACTCTGGGTCAGTACAGTTTTAGGGTAGGTCGAAAAACTCCCATCTCATTTTCTCCTCCAACTTTAAAATTGCCCTACATTGCTGTTCTACCTTTTTTTTTTTTTTTTTTTGTAAATGACGTTTGAGATGGGAGTTTTTTCAATGTACCCTAATTGTATTGACCCGCTGCATTTAAGCTGCATTTAAACTGCATTTTTGACATTCAAACTCACGGGCACCATTGAAGTCCACTATATGGAGATAATTCCTGAAATGTTTTCCTCAAAAAACACAATTTCTTTACGACTGAAGAAAGAAAGACATGAACATCTTGGATGACAACGGGATCAGTACATTATCTGCAAATTTTTGTTTCGGAAGTGAACTACCTCTTTAACCCCTTTTTTCTGCACAGTCTACATATATTCACTATTTGTTTTCATTGCATTCCAATTGCACGTTGTTTGGAGGACAACACTAGCCAGGATGTGCAATAACAATTTTGTAAATAACTGGTGGAAATTAATCAGTATATTTGGATTCATCCAGTTAAGCAAAGAAATAATCAACCGGTTAATCAGTTAATAAAACAATCATTCAGATATATAAAACTGTCTTCAGATTGAATGTTCATACACACAAACCATTTCATATTAGCAAGGCATTCAACAACACTTGCCCCTCAGAAAGCAAATACAGGCATCTAGAAGTAATAAACCTATACTAAACATAATTTGATAGGCCTAAAATATTGTTAATTATGGTTTTGTTAGTTTATTGTACCTGTCCTCTTGAACACCATGTGAGGAGTCCATTTTGTGTATTGGATTTTTTTTTTTTTTTTATGGCCACTGTCCGAAAACCGTAAAAGTGATAAACTGACTATGCCGTCACAGTTTATGTAGTTATTTGGCCGTTTACTACCCCATTGGGAGAGTGAACACTGTAAATGTTGTTTAGACCTGCTTTTGGTAACAAACCCGAGGCCCGAGAAATGGGAAATGGTATTTCATATTGCAGAGTTTGCTCATCTCATTGGATCACTATGGTGATACGGCTGTCAGTTTACAATGTAAAGCCTGTAGTTCAACACAAAGCTTTTATTGTACAGTTTACACGAGCATGTGTCTCAGTATAGCCTGCGCATTCGTGGAATTGCAGTAGCTGGAATGTTTTTAAAGTTTATGTAACACTTAAAAGTGATTAGTGATCTCCTGGTGTAGCTGAACGTTTTGTTGTCAGGTAAACAGATAAGACTAGTTAAAAGTGCACAGGTAGCAGTACATCCCTTTCTTGGAAATATGGGCTGTTAAGGCCATGTTTAGACTTTTTCTCAGCATATTATGCTATAAAGTGTTTCTCAATTACCTAGACTACCTTGGAAGTGAAGAAATTGAGACTGTATTGTCATTTTACTACCGTAAAATAAAATATTGATTTATTTACAGTGCACATTAACAACATTTTGGCAAAAAGCCTATTGTATACTGTCAAAAGTGTAGAAATGTCTAAAACACAGCTCACATAGAAGTAACTTTCAAACCAGACAGCTTCCTGTTGGTCATCATGGTGAACTGTGGTGAACAAATTGCAAAATCGTCTGGGGCAAATCTTTTGCTTTCATTTGAAAGTCCCGATCGTGTGGAATCCTACTGAAATGACTGGATTTCACCTGTGAAAATTTGCAGAGCAATGGTAAATATGACCACACCTTGGCAATAGTAATGTATTTCTGTCTTTTAGTATAATGCTATTGTGAAATTATTGTTATTATATTCAAATTCTTTGGCTGTACCTTTGCAATAGTAATACATTTCTGTCATAGGTATAATAATAATATAAAATATTATTTTTTTTTGTTATATTCAAATTGTTTGGCTTCCTAACCTTTGATTTTGGTTTGAGTCCATTTTAAAGTCCAGCTACAAGTCAATGCAAAGACTCTTTTCAGTTTGGTTGCTCAAAATGGGTTGAATAATTTAATTTAACTTGTTGCTTTAATTGTTAAATGTAAAGTTGAACGCGTTAACCGTAGTGTTCATTACTTTTTATTTAGCATGCAAAATGCTCATGGTGGCACCATGAGCTTTAAAGATGTTTTTGTTGATGTGATGGTTCTAAAACCTTGAACCAAGAATGTCTTAAGTAGTGCATTTTAAGTGCTCACTTTTTTTGCTAACCTGACAATTATTTATAGAGCTTGTCCTTAGTGATTGTCACCCATGTTAACACAGCATAAAATCCTACGAAAGCATTCAACTGGGCATTTCGAAAAGTCTTCTAGTCGGGCAGCATCAGTGTAAACTCATGGCAAGATTCATTTTACGGTTAATCATCTTCCATCCTACGCCAAGGCTAATATGAACATCTCTCCCTGGGCCCAGATGATGCATGTGCCGGTGGGCTACTTAGCCTCCCCGGATGAAGTGGTAATGCGCGGTACGAATCTGAAACGATAACAAGGGTTGGCTTTTCCGTTCGGCAAAGTGGTAAGCCATACATCCGCTCCTCATTGTGATTAGTCTGCTTTAGTGGCTCTGTTTGCTCTGAAGGATTACTGTAGTCCGCAGCAGGGCGGCATCACCACAGATCGAATGAAAGCATTAGCCGTTGACATCAGTGTCCCCATCATTAGCATTATTACGACCTCCATAAGCTTGATGCCACTCCCAGCTGCACCTTCTGACTAACGCTGTTGTTTAACGTCAAACTCTTCTTCAAGTGCTTGTTTGTTTGTTGTTCAGAAAGCATTTTTAAATCTGTGTGTATCAGTATCCCATATTGATGATCCAGTGCATAAAAAAGCATTAAGCTGATGGTACAACAAAGGCGTTTGTTAATAAATAGAAGGTACTTTGTCCTTTGCCGGCAGAGAAAGTAGCGGCGGAGAGAGATAGCGCGGCTCTGCTACATTCTCCTCGGGCCAGTCGTGAGCCCGCTGGCAGAGAGGTGAGATTTTGACAGCATGACTGGAAGTGTTTGAGGAGCTGGCGGGATTGTTTGACAGCGAGACGAGTGGAAGAGACTGGAGATTGTTTCAGTCACGTAGACGTTGGACTGTGGGACGGAACTGATGCGATTGCAGACAGACAGAGAAAGAGATGAATGTGTCTGAATCCTGAGAGAGACAGACGGCGAGGGGTCGTGCATGTTGTGGTTGAATGCAATATCTCCTGCATGGGTGCAGTTCTGCGTTTAAAAAAAAAACAAAAAAAACATCTGTCCATTAGTCGGTGGTTTCGAACTAGTTGCTGCTTTTGAGATGCTAAAGGCCAGTTAATGTGTCATAATAATGTAGGCCAGGCGATAAATTATGAATGCGGTGCGTGAGTAAAACATGTAGTCATTAATAAATGAGAAGTTTGTTTATGTCTTAAAAGGGCTCATCGCAGGCTTGAGGTTTCAGCCACTCAAGTGTATGGCTTATGAGCGCTCCAGATAACAGCTTTTGCTTTTTACAATAATGTGTTAAGTCATTTAGGGCAGGGTGCTAAAATATTGTTTTTAAACCTATATTGATCTCTATTTATGTATTTGCTCTGAAATGACTTAAGATGGTGTTTGGAAAATGGAAGAATTAGACGAGATATGTGACCCTGGACCACAAAACTAGTCATAAGGGTCAATTTTTTAAAATTGTGATTTATGCTTCTGAAAGCTGAATAAATTAGTTTTTCAGTGATGTATGGTTTGTTAGAAGAGGACAATATTTGGTCGAAATACAATTGAAAATGTGCAATCTGAGGGTGCAAAAAATATTAAGAAAATTGTCTTTAAAGTTGGACAAATTAAGTTCTTAGCAATGCATATTACCAATCAAAAATTAAGTTACCTTCATGGAACATGATTTTTACTTAATATCCATGATCCTTCAGAAATCATTCTAATATGCTGCTTAATATTTATTATTATTATTATTGTTATTATTATTATTATTATCATCAATGTTGAAAACTGTTGTGCTGCTTAATATTTTTGTATAAACTGATACTTTTTTCATAATTTCTTTTGGATGATTCCTCAAACAGCATTTATTTGAAATAGAAATGTAACATTGTAAAAGACTTTACTGCCAGATTTGATCAATTTTATGTATCCTTGCTGAATAAAGGTGTCAACAAAAACCTACTGACCCCATACTTTTGAACTTTTCATATTAAAATGATGTGGAGATATTTTTAAATTAAAACAAATGCTTGAATCAGAGCCATGAACTGATTCATTGAAACTGCCAGTTTGTCCTGATTCATATAAATGAATCAAATTTTTCTGTGCCATTTTTGCACACTGTCTTTATAAAACTTTATAAAACAACTAAGTATAAATTGCATTACATCTTTGTGATATTCACAGTATAGCTCTTTTTTTATCACCATCTGAATTGCCATAAATATACAGTATGTGACCCCGGACCACAAAACCAGTCAACATCATCTGAAAGCTGATTAAATAATCTTTCCATTGATGTATGGTTTGTTAGAATAGGACAATATTTGGCCGAGATATAACTATTTGAAAATCTGGAGTCTGAGGGTGCACAATATCAAAATACTGAGAAAATCGCCTTTAAAGTTGTCCAAATGAAGTGGTTGGCAATGCATATTACTAATTAAAGTTTTGATATATTTATGGTAGGAAATTTACAACATCTCTTAATGGAACATGATCTTTACTTAATATCCTAATAATTTTTGGCATAAAAGAAAGATCAATAATTTTGACCCATACAGTTTATGTATTGTTGGTTATTGCTACAAACATTCCCGTGCTACTTATGATTGGTTTTGTGCTCCAGGGTCACATATATTGAGTACTTGTATATTATCGCACAGTTACATTAGCAGCCTTGATATCAGCCCTGTCCATTTACCGCGATGTGTCAGGTCACTCACTACAGGGGCGTCTGTGTCTGGTCTAGGACTGCAGGAGCATGTTTGGGGACACTCCTATCTCCCCTGACCTGCACTCTGACTCTGTGGGGCTGTGGTTGGGTGATAATGAGCCCTTGGAGGGGGTGCTAATTGATTCAGTCTCCCGAACTCGCTGCTCATTAACACCCTCTCCCAGGGCAGCACGACAGTGCCCTCCGTTGGGAAGCGACGGGCGGAGAATTGAGCAGGTGGTTGTGGAGAGACCTAAACTAAGGCCAGGATCGAGGTGGAAGGGCAGCGCGGTCGGCTGGCTGAAAAGTCCAGTTGACTTTTTCTTAGGGCTTGAATGGCATTTGTTTTGCATGTAAAGTTTCAACTGAAGTAAACTAATCTTTTATATTTTGTTTTCCCTATTTTCTCAGTATTCGGAGTGTCATGCAGAAGTACCTGGAGGAAAGGGACGAGCTGACCTTTGACAAAATCTTCAACCAGAAGATTGGTGAGTTTTCTTAATCTTTCATGTTGCTATGAGCCAGATTTGCTTTGGAAAAAAAAATTATCCAGTCATTTCAGATTTATAAAAAGGCCATTATTGAGGATGCAAATAGAGTTGAGTAATTCTTCGAAAAAACCTTCTGAAAACACCACAGACCCTTGAGGAGGACATCTTAATCGCCATGAAGTTAAATAAGGATCTTGTTCTTCCTTTTTTCTTATCTGTGGAGTCAAAGACAGCTCTTTGTTCTTTGTAACCACTGGCTGTTATGTCTGCTTTTCTCTATTAGTCACCTGAACAGTTAAACTCTTTGTCAGACAGCGTGTCGTACAAATGCTCTTGTGTTGTGGTGCGATGAATGCATATGCCCAAATAACCTCAGGTACCTAAGTGAAAGCATGCTTTTTTCCACTTGGTGCTTTTGGAGAAAGGCGTTTGCTGTAATGTGTGAAGCGTGAGCTGTGAAGGCACCATGGGAACACGGCAGCCAGCCCCAGATTTTGATTAACTTTAATTTTTACTTACTTCTGTGTCTGAAGTCCCAAGTGAGGATCTACTTCAGTGGTTTCTCTCTCTCGCTTTCTTGACTTAATTTTTTTTGCATGCATTGCCTCCATGCATTATACAGTAACATGCTGATAGTGCCTTGTTATGGTAGCTGAGATTCTCATCAGCAGTTTTAACAAACAAAACAGTTGGATGTGGGTTTCCCCACCTGGGGTTTGAGAGTTGATGGAAAAACTAGTAGTTAATTAAAGGAATATTTGATCCAAAAATTGAAATTTGCCAAAAAAAAGTCACCCGCAGGCCATCCAATGTAGAAGAGTTTGTTTCTTTTTAGCATTACGTCACTTGCTCACCAATAGATCCTTTGTGGTGAATGGGTGCCGTTAGAATGAGAGTCCAAACAGCTGATTAAAAACTCCACATGTTATCCATATGAATCCAGTACATCAAATTTACATCTTGTGAAGTGAAAAGCATTTTTAACTTCAAACCATAGTTGTAGGCAATTGTGTCCCATATACATATCGCCGATGTTGGGTCAAATAGTGAGGGAACACGTGCATGTAGTAAGTGGTCATATTTATGTATTCTTATTTATGTTTTCATAGGCTGTATGTTTTAGACTGTCAGTGTTGTTACAAAAATGTTACTGTAGTATAAGATGAGTCACTATCACAAACTGTTATTTATGTACATATAAACAAGTGGCCTGTTTGAGTGGGAAACCTGTTCGTGAGCTTAACCAAGCCGCTACACATGTGACATGTTGATGGGTTTAAACAAGCACATTAATTAAGTGAAAGAAGGATTTTCACTAATGCAAATATCTGAAGTAGCTTGCAAATATTCCATGTCCTCTCTAAAGAGAGGCCGAAGCAGGAAACCGGCGTTCGCTGCTGCGGTGCCGCTAGTTCACATGCTGAATTTGAATGACAAATGTCTCGGTTTTGCATCTGACCAGTGGAAGGAGATAATGACTCAGGGGCTGGTTGCATAATCAGATGCTTCCCTTCTGTCTTTGTCTTTTAACCCTAGTTGCTGTGGCGTTTTGTGTTTATTTGATGGACAAAATAATGTGACATGACGTAACGACATGATTTACTGCTGGGCTTTTCTGAGCCAGTTCTTATAGGTCATGATAGCTGACCTATTGATCTATTTTTGTTCTTTTTGATGTACTGAAAATGCATAGTTTTTCATATGTTTAGTAGGGCTGGGTGATTTTTCAGATTTGATCCATTCATTCAAATTTAATGTTTTGCCATGTTTTTTTTTTTTTTTTTTTTTTAACCAAACGTTAGAATTAGACACTTGTATACAAAATACCAATGATAACAGTAAAGCAAAAAGAACGATCCAACCGAATGTCGGCTCACGTGATTAACCACTAACGTCTGACGCGCTCATATCCCTAGGCGCTATTCACACAGAATGCACTTTTGTGTTGACAAAGATGCGGTGTGGGCAGTGGAATAGGAAGAGCAAGTAAGAAGATGGGAGTGAACTTCTTTTAACTTGAGCATCGCATTTTCAGATTGCCGCTTCATGCATGAGATGCGGGTGCAACGGCAAAACCCGTCCATGTTTACATAGAAGAAACAATGGAAAAGCAGCGCAATCTAATAAAAAAAAAACCTGTGAAGAACAACTACTGTATGTCTGATATTTCATGTTTGCATCATGATGACAGGCTGAAAGCTGCTGTTCATTGTTTTTACAGAACATTTATAGTTAATAATAGTCTGCTGGAGTTATACCTTCAGTCATTTTAATTGACACTTTACTTGAATCATGTTGTAGTTACATTTTCAAGTTGACTAGTTAAAAAAGGTAAAAAAAATCAGTCAAACATTCTGAAAAAAACTAAATTTAAATTTTTTGCTATATTGCCCAGCCCTAATGTTTAGTTTCTTTTCAGTAGGCTATCTTGATTTATTCCCACTGTGAAGACCCAACATGTGCTGTGATCCACCTAGTCATATGAGGCCTAATAGGGATCAACAAGTAGCTTTTACCATTAAAATTGCATGAGAAATTAATAGAAATGATTCTTGCTTAGCAGGAGGAGATGTAGAGAACAGCGCAAGGATGAAAAGCTCAGGCTCAGGGGTGTCTGTCGGCCCAGAACGACAGAGGAAAATGCCATCCTCCTCTATTGATATAATTTGGTTTGACAGTCACAGCCATAAAGACGTTCGCATGGAAAAACTGAGCGTTTGATGTCTGACTTCATTGGGCGGAAGAACTTGATTTACTGGAACATCTGGAATGGTTTAGATAATGCTGTCTATACATGTTATACTATGAAAAGCATTCATAAATATCTGATTGTTTATCCGCGTCAGTGGCGTTTAAAAGTATCATGTGGCGAGAGCTTAGCATTGATTACTTGATTGATTTTGAACCCAGCATTAAATGGTTAACAGTCCTTCTGAGCCATGTGACCGATAACTGTCTGGAGAAAATGCTTCATGCTCCTCCTTTGATTGTGCCAGACAAGTGTAGCGTTTCACAGCTATCGTTGTTCTACCCTCACAGGTTAAACTAAAGCCATTTTGCCTAAACTCTTCCATGACCTACACGCACCAAAGATCTCGCATGCCCTGCAGATCGATAAGCTTGTTGCACTGACGCCTTTTATTTAAGTCTTCGTCCTGTCTGGGAAGTCACGACTGACTGTAATAAATAAAGCAGGGCAGCTGAGGGCGAAGATGAATAGCCCTGTTTAGCAAAACGGCATTGGTGTACCGTTGCATGTGCGCTCGTGTGCGTGTATCTGTGCAGAAACGTGACAGTTTGACAGCAAGTTTTGGGCTGATAATGATGTCTCTCCATCCCCCCTCTCCATGACAAATGATTTATTGGTCGGCGATGTCGGTTTGTGATACAGAGATGCTGCACTGCAGTGCAATTCTCTCTCTCGTTTGCACTCTATTTCTTCTTTCCTTTTACTTGTTAGCATGCTTCACTTTGTGGCAGGTGACATCAATTTCGTTTTATTGCGGCCAGCGGAATTTTTGGAACAAGGTCTTGAACCCTGTGCAGAAATGAAATGTTATGGTGCTGCTGTGTTAACGTTTACATGGGGAACAGAGATGTAGATAAGAATGTTCAATAGATCGCACAAAAGTGAGCATTCTTCATCATCATCTATTTTTAATCCTTCTCGTGTTATTCAAAAAAAGCCCTTTGACCTTCTTTCCTCCGAAGGACACTAAAGTAAATGTTTTGCATAATCTCTTAGCTTGAATGAAAGTCAATATGAAGAGTTTATTTGCAAAAACACATTTTGTCAAAAAGCCGGTATTGTCCACTGTCATAGCATTGCGATTTCACCTTTTACTGCAGAAGCCATGAACAGAATCAGATAAGTTCATTTTAGCGAATCAATGCACTGTATTCAGGGCAGGTGACAAGGCTGCCAGTCACTTTGATAAGATGCGCTAGATGAGAGGATTTTCCTCAAAGCTGACTTAAATTGATCAAGCATGGATAATTTCGACGAACTTGATGAACCCGTGATATCTTCTTCAGGGCGTAAAAGGAAAATAAAAGCTGAAACTTTTTCCCAGAAACTTGCAAAAGCAGCACGTTACAGTGGTGAGGGAAAACTGTGTAATCTCAACCGTGCGGTCTGTGATCACAACAACGTTTGTCAGGAGTCTACATTGTGTACAAAGATTAAAGATTAAAGTGTTTTTTCAAAGTCTGAAACAAAAAATGTGAAGTTATTGGCTTTTGCTATAAAACAGACTTTTAATATATATAAAAAACATACTATCAATGAACATTAGTTAAGTTGTTATTATTACTTAATCAAAACAACCCAACTGCAGTTTAATTGATTTTTACTTATGTGATGCACAATAAAAAACATGATTTCTGCAAATTATTAAAAATCTGCTTTTGCAAATAAACTCTTCTTTTTTTCTTAAATGTTTTATTTTATATTTTATTTTTTTTATTTTCTGTATCTGGTCATAACATTCTATATATACATATATGTATATTTTATTAATCTTATTTTATGATTTTTTTATTTAATACTTATTACCCTTAAATCTTGTTTTAAAAAAATGCACTTGCATAAAAAACATTTTCTGTAAATAGTGACTAAGTTCGGTCTCGTTTTTTTAATGCTGTTGTATAGCTACAGAAAGCTTGTGTATATAATGCAAAAGGTATAATCTTTTTATTCATTTATTTATTTATTTTTTGGACAGCTCCAAAAGTGGTGACTGTTTTTTTTGTCAGCTATTTTCAGCTATTTTAGTCTTAGTCTTAGTCCTGTGTTAAATGTCCTAGTTTTTATCATAACTAGTCACCCTTATCCTATTTTAGTTGACTGAAAGTCTCAGCATTTTAGTCTAGTTTTAGTCGAATAAAATCTTCGTCACATTTTCGTCATGCTGTATAATGGTTAAACTGATTAAAAAAAAAAAAAACGTACATATATTTTTGCTCAAAATTATAATTGTAATGATTGTTGTCATTTGAGAAATTTACTATATTGCACTTTCACAGTAAGCACAAAGCAATAGAATGTCGACTCATACACGTTTATTTTACCTCATCTAATGTACTGATTTATTATAGCTTTTTATAATATATATATATATATATTAATACCAAAGACTTATGCACTCTCTCTGTCTACTTTATGAAAACTGATAAAACAAACAGCAGTCGTAATAGTAATTACACTAATTCCAAATTGCAACAACCTATGTTTCTCTGTTAAAAACAAAAGTGGTTGAGTATGTGCATTTCTTCAGCAATCACAATCGCAATCAGTGTAGTCAAGATCTCATGACAACACAGACTGGCAAGTGACACTTTAATTTAGATCACTAAACTTTAGCTTGTTTGTCAGTGTTTTCAGCTCATCGTTGGTGGTGCAATGATAAGCGAGCTTGTACGCATGGGTAGAAAATGTATCCTTGTAACAGAACTCTTGTTATCTGGCAACTGCACACATCAAAGCTTGATAGTAGAGGCATGTACAGCAGCCCGCAATAATATTTTGCCTCTTTTTTTTTTTTTTTTTTTTTTTTTTTTTTTGTTTTGACAAAAATAAAAGATTTTGGTAAGTTTTTTTTTTTTGATACATTTTAGTCTAATCTTTTATCGTCATGAAATTGCATGTTGATGTAGTCAAAGTTATTGTTTATTGGCCTTATTGTTGTCTCGTGTTCGTCCCGTTTTAGTCATGGGGAAAAAAAGCCAGTCAACGACGTTTTTTCCATCATCGTTCTCGTTAAAGGAGAAGTCCACTTCCACTTACTGTCCCTAACCCTAACTGTCTTGAGCCAGAACACATGTTTGACATTTAAAAAGTATTCAAATTGTATTATTTTAATGAAAATAACCGATTGTTTCGCTAGATAAGACCCTTCTTCCTCGGCTGGGATCGTTTACAACTGCATTTGGGATTGTTTGAAGCCGCATTTGAACTGCATTTTGGAAGTTCAAACTCTGGGCACCATAGCAGTCGATTATATAGAGAAAAATCCTTAATTGTTTTTCTCAAAAAAAACACAATTTCTTTACGAATGAAGAAAGAAAGACATGAACATTTTGGATGACAAGGGGGTGAGTACATTATCTGTAAATTGTTGTTCTGGAAGTGGAGTTCACCTTTAACAAAATTAACACTAGTGGAAACTATGGCAGTTCAGGACTGTCAGTCAGTGGCTGGGGGCGGAGCCTAAACAATGTGATGTCATACTGCTTTGAAAAATCAAAACCACATGCCTAATGAGACTGGTTTGATTTAATGTGGATTGAAAAATAAGGAGTGGGTGGATTTTTATCATTGTAGGGTGGTTGTGTTTATGTCTAAACATCATGTAAAAGAGAATTTTATGCAGTAGGTTTCACTTTAAAATGTCGTGAATATTTAATACTGGTTCTGTAATCTTGTCTCTTCGTTTGTCCCATTAGGCCAAAACAGGCGAAAATACCACCAATAGCTATGACTGCTCTGCTGTGAGTCAGTGTACTTGTTTATGATACACAACCAGATGAGCAGTCTCTTCATTTCCTGGCCCAAGCCATCACTTATCATGCAGACCCCGCCTCCCCCTTTATCGTCAGTAATGGTTTCACGATGACAGGCCAGAGCTGTCAAAGGATACAGCACACGCCGTCCCCGATCGCACACATCGTAAAACCATCCTCGTATCTCCGCCATCTCTTTGAGCCGGTTTATTCTGTTGCGTGCGTCTCATGGCTTTGATGCCCGAGGGAGGCGTTCACGGCTCCTATGGATCTCCCTAACGCTCCGTTCTGTTGTTATGATGTTATTCCTCTATCTGCCCTCCTCCTGGTTTCTTCATTTGTGTTCTGCCTGTCCACCCCTCCTCCTCCTCCCTCATTCACATCTCCCTTTCTCTCTCTCGTTCCATCTGTCAGAGTTCTGGAATGGATGTTTGAGAGTTTAGTGTTGCCTAGCAACTGCGGTTGCTATGGGAACGCTGAAGATATCCCGTGTTTGCTTGGCGACCAGGAAAATGAAATTAAAGGATGAATTAAAGAAGAAGGAAATAGATGATTTCCATTCAGACAAAAGGAAAAAACCCCTAACAGATTATTCACTGATATGTTTGGATAATTACGCCCGTCCTCTTCCTGGCCTGAGGCTGGGAGCTCTGACTGGCCAGATTGATCAATGCTCATTAACAGTTTAGATTTCATTTCCAGTGTATTTAGATGCACATTTGGCCCTTGTCTGTAATGAGAGCGCAACATATCGATGCACGTCCTTTGTTAGCGAGTCAGACCGTCTGTGCCCAGATGTGTTTGTGTGTGTGTGAGTGAGTGAGTTCATGCATACATGCGCATGTGTGTACTAGCATTGCATTAATTGACAGTTCTTTGATCTACCAGCCTCTGTTAATTGCTCTGGGATTTGGAGAATTAATTGGCCAGTCAATGTCATTATTTCCACCCCACTCACCCTCTCTCTGTCTCTCTTTGGCCTACACCAGGGATACTCAAATCATGTAGCTTGAGGGACACGTTTAGAAAATGCAGGGTGACTCTGAATAAAAGTGTGCAGTGTCTTTCACCAAATTCGTTTTTGCATTCTCATTCGGTTAAAATAGTCATAATGGTTAGTCTTTAAAAACACACTTCATTTTTCATTATCCATTGTACGTCACGGTCTTGTGTATCTGTTGCCTTGTTTTCGCTCACGTGCGGTCAAGGCATAGAAATGGCAAAAATAAAGGCTGGATTGTGGAGACGGGCGGTCTTTGAGCCAGTTTTAAAATTTGAAGGCTGCTTGTCTCTTTGAATTGCTGTGTGGACCGCTGGGAGAGGCTCTGGAGATTTGGTGTTTCCCAATCTGCCTGTTTTCTTTTTCTGACCAAATTCTATGGGAACGTCGCGTGTATGTGGCAAGGCAATCACACAATGCTTTTCAATAAAGTTATTGAAAGCAATCCATTTTTGATGTGGAACGAAAGGAGAGAGATGTTATAAAGATGTTATAAAAATGTTCTATTTTACATAAATGCTGAACTATCTATGAAAAAATGTAGTTTCCACAAAAAAAAAGTTGTTTCCAGCATTGATGATAATTGAATGATTGTTAAGCAGCAAATCAGCATATTACAATGATTTCTAAAGGATCATATGACACTAAAGACTCAAGCAGTGATGCTGAAAATTCAGATTTGAATCAAATAAATTACATTTTAAACTTAGTGGTGTCAATCGATTTAAAAAAAAAAAAAAAAAAAAAAAAAACCCTAATTAATTGCACATTTTTTCTGAAATGAATCACGATTAATCACTATTAATCCTACCTAGCAATTTTTAATTATAATTTCAATAATTTCACATTAAATCTTAAAATTAATGTAGAAACAATTTAAAGGAAGTATGTTTTTGATATTTGTTTAATGACATCTTTTTTTTTTTTTTTTATGACTGAAGGCAAGTATCACTGATACCAACTGATGTCTTATATTTAACAATTGACTATAGCCATTCAACATTACAGTATAATTGAGAGCTTCCAATTTAAAATTTATTGGACTTGTAATTAAATGAACTTAAAACAGTCTTCACAGAAACCTATTATAATATCTGCTACCGGTGCCCTTCAGCAAGAAAATATTTTAAAAAATGTATTAAAGTTATCAAACACTAAAATCTAAATTAAAAAAAAAGATAAGGCTTAAAACTACTAGTTATGGATTTCTTGTTTTTTTTTTTTTAATTTTGTTCTTTGATTAACAGACATCACAGCAGCTGGTTATTAGGATATTTTGGCTGCTGTTGCTTTAAAAGCTGCCGCTGCTGAATCTGAAGCGGATCTGACACTGCTTCAGATGTGACTCTTAATTAACAAACACTTACATGCACAGTTTTAAGGCGGCTTAAATACTCGAGGTTTCATTTGGGTTTGACTATGAAACAGTGCTTTAATAGGCTGTAGCCTAATACAGCGTGTGCCGGCATATTTGTGTGTGCATATTTGAGCACACGCTATGAGCACAGTATAACGGCTGACAGGACAGGAAGATTAGTTTTTACTGACATATGGCCTGACAGAATCTCATCTGAACGCAGTTAACTGATGTTCTACTGAAGCTCCTCGGCACCGGTGTCGTTTTCACACCAGGCTTTAAATTAAGATTTATACATGTGATATACATCAGTTGATTAAATAAGCTTTCTATTGATGTATGGTTTGTTAGGAGAGGACAATATTTGGTCGCAATACAATTTGAAAATCTGGGATCTGAGGGTGCAAAAAATCTAAATATTGAGAAAATCGTCTTTAAAGTAGGCCAAATTAAGGTCTTAGCAATGCATATTATTAATCAAATTAAGTTTCGATATATTTACAGTAGGAAATTTACAAAATATCTTCATGCAACATGATCTTTACTTAATATCCTAATGATTTTTGGCATAAAGGAAAAATTGATCATTTTGATCCATACAATGTATTGTTGGCTATTGCTACAAATATACCCGTGCTACTTACAACTGGTTTTGTGGTCCAGGGGCACGTATCATGAATTAACAATGAACAATGGTATATTAATAAAGTAACGTTAATCTGGATTAATAAGTGATGTTTATTCTTATTTCATGATACTTAATGCTAGGGGTGTGACGAGACGCTTATCCCACGAGACGAGACACGAGACTGAGTTCACGAGAACGGGACGAGACAAGATTTTTAAACTTTTTTTTAAAGAAATCCTAAATTATAAAATATAGGGAAAAATAGTATCTTATTCAACTTAACTCAAAATGCATTTGCATTTTCATATGAACTTGCACTTTATGAAGTTAAACTTCTATTTTAATGAATTATATGCAGTAATAAACATGTAAACTAAAGCTACAGTACATGATTCTGGATAAATTGAAAATCAATTTTTTTTTTTTTTTTTTTTTTCAGTAAATTAGAGATCACAGTTCTCATGATTTGGAAGAAAAGAAAGATTAGATTAATCTAAACAAAAGAAATGTAATTTACTTGTGGTTCTAAGAAAATATTCATTGCTTAAAAAACAAAAACAAAATTGTAAAAAAAAAATGGAGTCAGTGTTTCAATAATCGTTTCACTATTGGAATCTCCTGAATGAATGATTCAATGATAAATACTTTTTAAAACGTGCAGTTGTCGCCACCTCCTGGAGGAAGTGGATAATCGTTACAAAACATACGAGTGTTATGATACTTTCACTTTGATCACTACTGTAGACAATAAGTGTTTATACTCAAACTATAAACTTTTAGCCCAGTACTTCTGTTATTTAAATATCTGTAACACAGAAATAATGATCATTATGTGGTTGAAAAGACTGTTTGTTTTGCTCTTTTTGAATCCGATCTAATTTTAATATCCTTTCACATGTAAGCGTCAATGTGTGGGCAGCGCGATGTGAAACAGTCGTAATAGACACCGCTGAATCGCTGTCATTTAGGAACAAGATTGCGTGGGTGTTTGAAGAGGGATTGCGATCTTTTAACGATTAATCATGCAGTTCTAATGTAAACACTGCAAAATGTTTTGCACGGATATTTTAACGTTCTCGCCAGACCAGTCGGATCTTGCGAGACATATCAGATCTCACGATATCTCGTCACATCCCTACTTAATGCATTAACTAATTTCACTGAATTAAAAACTTGAAGTCTGACCATTTCTTCTAAGCATCTAGATTTTGTTAAAAATTGACTGTTTTATTCAAAATTTGAGTTTTAATATTCAATCATGGTGCAAGACATGATATCAAAAACATGCTCCTGATTCATATATATATATGATCTTTTTTTTTTTTTTTTTTAATTCAGTAACAAAGCTTCTGCGTATTTGTCTGTGGGGTACTCGAGCAGCCCAGATGACCAGAATGAACATCCCGACTGTGTTTTGGGTTGATTCATATCCAAGCAGCTCCATTTGGGCCTGATCCACATAAGCGTCTAGAACGACTCTATTATATGCTGTGACTGCAGGCGTTCTCTCACAGAATCATTGTCTCTTGGCCGGTCACCATGCTGTGTAGTTCTCTAATCATTTCGGGCTGTTTTTCTCTTTTGTTTCTCTGCCGCAGTCTCTCGTCCTCTGTCCACTTTTGGCACAGGGCCCTTGTGGGTTTTTACACGCTGTGGTCTGTCATAGAGTTATTTTCCCAGGCAGACTCAGCCTGTATCTTGTATGCGTCTTTGCCCTATAATTGCTGTTTATTTTAGTCGTGTGACACGGGTCTTTGGCTTTTTTCTTACTACCAGTTTTACCAATCAGATCCTGCAGGTTAGATCCTACGATACCGAACATCCTGTTGACTCTTGGTGAGATTGAATGAATGATTTGAACACCACGCATTTGTCAATATGCAGCCAGAGATGTTTGCTGCTTTTCGAATTAAGCTTGTGACCTTCCTTGTGTGCACGGCAGCTTGCCAAGCCTGCCTGTTTGACGTTGAGAGATGACAGTTTGAAGAACGAGCCACAGTTTCCAAAAGAGCGATCTTCTGCTCCAAGTTCCTCCACCATGGGATTTTCCCGCGGAGCGGTAGATGTTTTGGCATCCAGATTGAAGAAGTAATGCATTCAGTTTTGGACCAGGAAAAATGAATCCTAAGTTGATGTTGCATCATTTAAATAAGCAGTAGCAACAGCGGCAGCTAGTTTGCTAAAATGTGGGCCTTAGGATGAAGGGATTGTGTTGCATGACAGATGGCAAATAACCTGTTTGAAGACTGTCACATTAGGCAGAAAGGAAAGTTGCATCATCTGCACTTTGCATAAAATGACAGTCATCATGGAAGCCACATCCGCCACCTTAATTATTATTACTCTTAGCAGGAAGAAAACAATGTTTGGGTCTCTGTGGGTTTACAGCTTGAAGATGATCTGAGTTTAATGAGTGACCACCATTTTGCATTTATGCACTTGGATTTTTATTGTTAGAGAGTGACACTCTTGCTATGCACATTCACAGTTTTGCTGTTTTTATTCTTGATGCTGAAGTGTCTTAAAGGCATAATTTGCTCAAAAGTAAAAATTGTCATTTACTCGCCCTCATGTCATTCAAAACCTGCATTGCTTTCAGTTTCTGTAGAACATAAAAAAATATTTTGAAAAAATATGTCTGTGTTGTTGTTGTTGTTGTTGTTGTTGTTGCAATGAACGATTTTCATTGTATGCACAAAAAAACATCTTGGGGGGGAAAAAGAAACCCAAACCCATGTTTGGTACAAGGTGCTCAAAATGCTTGAAGTACTTGACTTGTTGAAATTTGAAGCTTGGAAAGCCCTTGAAAATAGCAATATTACTTAAAGTACTTGAAAAGTGTTTGAATTATTGAAAGACTATGTATCTATGAAATAAGTGTTATCTTTTCACACAAAATTCACACACAAAAAAAAAAAAAAAAAAAAATCCTACTTTTTTTTTGCTTTCATTTCAGTTAATATCTTAAAACTAGCGAGCTGAACTAGTAATAGTACTGACACTGTCGTGTAAACATGGCTGAAGATGCAAAAAGAGGAACAGATTAACCAAATCAGTTGAGTCATTTACACTGGATCCTCTCCTATTGATTCAAACTCTTAACTTTGATCGTTCATTTTAAGCGATTCACTATCAAAAACCAGATCAAACTAAAAGAGCCATTCATTGTTGAATTTTGACATCGCTTGTAATGCTTTTAAAAAGCATGTAGTGATGTGTGAGACGGAACATTTCAAACTTCAAATCAGTTAAACCAATTTGTCGCAATCGAATCCCGAATCAGTTGGTTCAGATCGGGACTTCAAATCACATATCGCAAATCATTTGATTTAGAACAGGGCTTTGGAGCAGGTTCACAAATCATTTGACTTTAGATCTGGACTTCGCTTTGGCGCACATATCACAATTCATTTGATCGTCATTTAGGCCTTATTTGAGTCTATAATGATATTTATTATATGATTCACAACCTGTTCTGGTTTAGATCGGATTGGGTTGCAAATCATTTTACGAATTGAATGATTCAAATCAAATGATTCAAATGGTTTAGATCAGAACAGGTTGTGAATCATTTCACGAATTGATTGATTCAAATTAAATGATTCACGATACACAATTTGAAGTCCCAATCTAAAACACACGATTCGTAATACGCACTCCGAGTCCTGATCTGAAATGATGGTTCACGAATCGTTATTCAGATCGGGACTTCGGAGCATGGATTGCGAATCATTTTATTTAAATCTGAACTTTGGAGCAGGCTCGTGAATCTTTTGCTTAAGATCAAAACTCCATGGATCACGAATCATTTGATTCAGATTGGGTCTTCGGTGCAGGTTCACAAATCATTTGATTCAGTTTGCGTCTTCAGAGTACGTATAGTGAATGATTTGTTTCAGATCAAGATTTCGGAGTGGTTTCGCAAATCTTTTTTTCTGATTCTTTTTTTTTTTTCTTTTTAAACAGTAGAAAATATCAACGAATTTAGGCAGTGCGGTTATAAAAACAAAACAAAAAGAAAAAAGAAATAAACTATACACACATACAAATCCTTTAAAAAGAAGTCCCCTTCCAAAACAAAGATTCACATATAATGTACTCACCCCCTTGTTATCCAAGATGTTCATGTCTGTCTTTCTTCAGTCGTAAAGAAATTGTTTTTTGGGGAAAACATGTTAGCTTTTCTCTCCATATAATGGACTGATATGGTGCCCCGATTTTGAACTTCCAAAACACAGTTTAAATGCGCCTTCAAACGATCCCAAATGCGGTTGTAAACGATCCCAGCTGAGAAAGAAGGGTATTATCTAGCGTAACGATCGGTTATTTTAATAAAATTAATACAATTTATATACTTTTTAATGCCAGACGCTCATCTTCCTCTGCCTGGACTGTTTTTGTTTCGGTTTATGACAGTTAGGGTATGTCTCAAAAATCTCTCATGTTCTCCCTCAACTTCAAAATCATCCTATATCGCTGTTTTACCCTTTTTTGTTAAAGGTGTTTGATCTCCTTTGCATGTTCACTTTGCAAAGACTTGCTCAGAACTTCTGCAGCGATGTAGGATGATTTTGAAATGACTTTTGAAGTTGAGGGAGAAATTACGATCAGAGTTTTTTGACATACCCTAACTGTCTTGAGTCAGACTACACAGAGTTCAGGGAGAGAAAGGCAAGATGAGTGTTTGAGATCAAAAAGTGCTTAAATTGCATTTTTTTTTTTCTTTTTTTTTTTTTTTTTTTTAAATGAAAATAACCGATCGTTTCGCTAGATAAGGCCCTTCTTCCTCGGCTGGGATCGTTTACAACCACATTTGGGATCGTTTCAAGCTGCATTTAAACTGCCTTTTGGAAGTTCAGAATCGGGGCACCATAGCAGTCCATTATATGGAGAAAAAGGCAGAAATGTTTTCCTCAAAAAAACAATTTCTTTACGACTGAAAAAAGAAAGACATGAATGACAAGGGGGTGAGTAGATTATATGTGAGTCTTTGTTTTGGAAGTGGACTTCTCCTTTAAGAAAATTAACAGTGGCTTTACTATGGTAAAAGTGTAGTGTACTTTAGTAGTAATGCCTTGCATTTACTTGTTTATCTTTTTCAGAAGTTGAAAAAGATGACATTGTTTGAGAAGCAAGATCTCTGTTTGAAGTCCTGAGAAAATCAAAAACAAGTAGTGCTTGAAAAGTCTTTGAAAGCTCTGGAGTTTCATTTTACAGTATCTGTATGAACCCTGCAAACCGGTTTAAAATGTCACGAGGAAATGATGGCCAAACTTTCTTTTTTTTTTTTTTTTTTTTTAAGAGTGAACTGTCCCTTTAGATCTTTAGTAAGTTACATTTTACTAAAAAGCAATCATGCAGCTGTTTGTTTGGCATATGGGCCAACAAATAGAACCTGTTTGACAACAATCTTTATTTTCACCGTCCTGCCTCAGAAACTACACTCCTCAGCACCTTGTAGTTTATCAGAGAAGAAAAATCAGTTTCCTGCATTTTCAGAAATTGGCCACCTCCCAACACGACATGTGCAATGCCTATTGGTCTGATTCATCGTGTATATAGTCATGATGCTCAAGACTAGAAGGATCTGTGATTGGACTGGTACCTGAACAGAAGCTCTGGCTGCAAGTCCCAAGCCCACTCTCCATTCGGCCCGGCACGAGCGCTGCGTCTTTTCGCTCTCCACCTCCTTCCACATTGCCGTTGATATTGAAACTATGCATAGGGAAGTGTTTGTGACAGAATAAGAGAAGACGAGGGCGTGTGTGTGAAATAGAGTCATGACAGTTTCGGCCTAAAATAAACGGACACTTGTTTGCTGAGTCTGCAGCGTGTGTATGCTCGTGGGTGTGTGTCTATGTGCGCTCGTTTGTGTGTTTAATGGGTTGTCCGTTTTTCCATCTTCCATCTTCGCCTGCCTTCTAAACATCACTAAGACACATTGTTGGCAAGGTGTTGTAAAGTAAGGACACATTAACCTGGCCTGCTAAACTGCCCAGGAAATGGTGGTTGTTTCCCTTTGCGATGGCCCACGGTAAACTCTAATGTAGTTCCTTGTGTTTTTTTGGGCTGTGCGTGGGCAGTGTGGTTAGCGTTGGCCTGCACGCTCGCATGCACATGTGAACGCTCCTGCCCTCCTCTCACGGAGGCCCACATCTCCATATTGATTACACGCTTCCGGGTGGCTGGTGAAAACGACAGGATCTGTTCTGGAAAACAAGTCGGGCCTTTGTGGAACTATAGAACTCACACCTTCAGAATTCCATAGAAATTTCTGTAATGTTAAAACACCTGTCATGCACATACTCCTTGATGTTTGTTTTGCCTTTAGGCTCATTTGATAATGCTTTCAACTGCTAATGAGGCTGTAGCACTCTCAGCTACTTTTAACTCGCATTATCTCGCATTTACATTTATGCACATGCTTTTATCAAGTGCACTGCATTCAAAGTACATTAGAGCAGCTACAGTAAAGTCAATATGATCTGACATTCGCAGCCTTTATTTCTTTAAAGGGATGAATTTATGAAAATAGTAGGGCAAGACTTGACTTTATCCATTGTGTGTTGATTGGATTATGAAAAGTAGCTGTTTCAGACCTGAAGCTGTGGAGAGAATGCAAATTCTGTTCGTTTAAGCCATATTTGAGTCCATACTATTTATACATTTTCAATACATTGAAGACTGAATGCTTTATATGTAGCTATTTGGCCATTTTAATTTAAGATTGACTTTAAATCAACAGTGTGGAGAAGAAAATTGTAGATTCCTTGCAGGACTACGTGTAATTATTCCCCAGCCGTATTCGGAGGGGCTCTCATTGGATTTCTACTGGATTATGGCACTGATGAGTTTGTGATTCAATGACAGTTCTCCCAGATCTCCTGTGCTTCAAGAGGAAGCACACGCTGAGCGGTCCGTCAGCAGGCTAACCCCACCTGTACTTGGGTTTGAGTGAGAATCCTGCAATCAAGGAGAGAGATCGCTTTGTGCATTCCAAGTGCGATTAAGGGTAATCCATTAACCCTGTGACGTAAACCACGCTGAAGGTTGGCATCCTCTTTGTCAGTCCTGCTCAGAACATCAGGATGTGGAAACCTTGAATTAGATTTCAGTAGACATGCATTGTTTATATGTGGCGTCATTGTTCAGCATTTAGAGCTAAACAGCTAGTTTTCATACTAGCTTCCATAAGCCTGTTGATTCTCTGGCTTTGTGCATCTATATGCTCATTGATATGGCCACCATCTGATCAATATGTTTACACTGTGTTTCCATATGTCTGTGTCACCATCCGCTGGGTTTATTTCTCTCTGGATGGTGTATATGAGACCTTCTGATGCTACATTGCCGACAGCAGGAAAGGGAGGAAGACAAAAGATGAGTGTCCGAGAGATAATCGAGCGGAGGAAGAGAACTGCAGGGAAGATACTGAGAGGAGAAATAATGTTTCTGAGAGGCCCTTCTTAGTATCGCTACTACTATTTCTTATACTTAAGAGGTTTGATTGTGGTGCAGGCATGAATTATACCTTAAACTGTGTGTCTTGTTGTTTTCAAAGTGATTAAGCATGCAGAAAAATCCCATAGACAGACACTGAAGGAGGGACTGAGTGAGAACGAAGTATCACAATATATTACAACATCATTGTGACCATCATGTCCATGATGCATTATTTTGATCTAAATGCTCATCAGTTTGTGCATTCTGATTCTTGAGAAACATTAAAGTCTTGCACAGCCAATTTTATTCCTTAAATGATGGATTTATGAAAATAGTAGAGTAAGACTTGACTTTATCCATTGCGAGTTGGATTGCATAAAGTAGTTGTTTCAGATCTGAAGTTTGAAGTTGGTTGTGGAGAGCACAGTGCTAACTGCTTTTTTTTATTGTGTATGTATATGATAGTTTAAATATATATTAAATAATACAGGCTTTGTAGTATTTCTGGACAAATTACATTATGGGAAATAATTTCAATGTGCAAGTCTGGAGCAGAGATCAGGCAAAATAAAACAAAAGGCTGGTTGCTAATCTCTGACTGGTTCGGATTGATGGCCAGTTGACCTGTTAATTTAATGTTTTTTTTTTTTTTTTTTTTTTTTTTTATCACGTATATAATATGTGTTAGGCTACCAGTCAAAATTTTTTAAAGAAGTCTCTTTTGCTCACCAAGCTGGCATTTATTTGATCCAAAGTACAGCAAAAACAGTAAAATTGTGAAATATTTTTTTATATTTCTTTTTTTTTTTTTTTTTCAGGATTGTTTGATGAATAGAAAAATCCAAAGATCAGCATTTATCTGAAATAAAAAGCTTTTGTAACTTTATACACTATACCATTCACAATCTTGGAGTCAGTATAATTATTGAAATTAATACTTTTATTTAGCAAGGATTTTTAGAAAAAATTCTACTCTGTTTTGAATAATAATAATAAATGTTTTTGAGCAGCAAATCAGAATATTAGAATGATTTCTGAAGGATCATGTAACTAGGGTAATGATGTTAAAAATTCAGCTTTGAAATGACAGGAGTAAATTAGATTTTAAAATATATTCAAATAGAAAACAGTTATTTTAAATTGCAAAAATATTTCAAATTTGTACTATCATTGCTGTACTTTGAATTAAATAAATGCAGGCTTGGTGGGCAGGAGAGACTTATTTAAAAAAAAAAAAAAAAACATTAAAAACCTTTTGACTGGTAGTGTATATTGACTGAGGGAATGAATGAAAATGAAGTACCACAGAATATTACCACATCATTGTAATTGTAATGTCCATTATGCCTATAATTTCAGCTGTGTTGTACTGTTTTGGTGTAAATGTCATTTTAAAACAATTTAATTCTTTTTCTTTATTTAAGCTGTTGAATTTGTGTTGCTCTGTTTGTGCTGTTTTTTTTTTTGTTTGTTTTTTTTTTTGCTTTTAATCTCCCGAAGATAATTCCGCTGTGATCCAATTAACGCCTGCATTAACCTCCTATTTTAACAGCAGTAATCAGCTCGCTCTAATGCTGCAGGTATCAGAAGCAGCCACACGCTCAGATCTCAGCGCCCAGCGCTGGAACAGTCACCCTAAGCCACTTCTTCCTCCGTCATCCTTTAATCAGCTCCATTTATATCACTTGCGAAGACCGTATCGCTCCTTGACACCCTCGAATTGCATTTCATCTTGTGACTTTTGCCCTCTGTTTGTCGGTTCGTCCGCCCAATCAGGCACCGAGACGGGCAGCAGTCGTTAACCGACGTCCGTCCCTTCCGCTTGTGATGGTGGCCCATTATTGTTGCTATGGGAACAGTCTCAACTTTGCTGTCTGTGCTGATCTTCTCTCTCTGCACCACATCGCAAACACGTGAGCGCACGGGTTGTTAAACTGGTCACCTCTGCTGCGCTTCGTCGAAAAGCAAACAAGTTGAAGATGAGAAAGGAAGTGCTGCAGCTGGCGGGATCCAGCGAAATGAAAGGTCAAGTTGGCCGTCTGATGGAGGATTTTCTGAATTAGGAGAGTGGTGTCTGTCCTGCGATTTAAGGATAATCCTCTCAACAGTAACTAATCCGCCGGTTGGGTTGTTGTTATTGTCCCTCATTCATCGAGTGCGCTTACCTCCACGAGTCACGAAAATGAGAGCTAAACTGTTTGGGTGCATGAGTTTGCGTCATACCGAAAAGGGGATAAAATTAAATGGTTTTGCATAAAAAGCCTTTTTATTGTGTCATTATTATAAAGTGTGTTTGCTAGGATGAGTGCATGTTTATGATGAATGTCCATTAAATATATATATAGTTTGTGGTCTTTTTTTTGTTTGTCCTTCAGCCTGTGATATTGATTTGGTTATGAAAAAGCTGCTTTGTTGAAACAACTTCTCCCTTCAAAGCAAATCATATTATATTTATTCATGGTGGTACAGCTGCTGTTTGTCCTTTCTTTTTTTTTTTTTTTTTTTTTTTTCTTTACTTTTGTTTACTTTGGCATGAAAGGAACTTTGACAGGCGTCAATCGCTGCTGTTTTCTTAGTTTTATATATAAATACATTTTTCTTGCATTGTGCATTGCATTGCATTGAAATGTTTCCATCGATCGGTCTGTTTTGGACCTTATCTAACCGTTCTCTTTCCTCCCTCTGTTGTCCAGGTTTCCTCTTGTTCAAGGATTTCTGCATGAATGAGATCGACGAGGCCGTTCCGCAGCTGAAGTTTTACGAGGAGGTAAAATTCTTAAATCTATGTTCCTTTCATTGCTAACAGAACAATTGGTTGTGTGGGTTTTTTACTAAGTAGTTTCCACATTGTGTGCTTGACCTGACCTGTCCTCATTCTGGTTAAGAACTGAAATGGCACGGCTCAGTTGCAAAGTTTTGTTCCCCTTTCACTGACCTGAAGAACACTGTGTGTCCTATTAAAGAGCTTGGGGGTTACATCTAAAATGATGGTGATCTTATGTCTTCTTCAGATTAAAGAGTATGAGAAGTTGGATTCGGAAGAGGAGAGGCTAACTCGCAGTCGACAGATTTATGACGTCTATATAATGAAGGAGCTTCTGTCATGTTCACATGTAAGGAAAATGTTTTTTTTGGTTTGTATATAATATATATAAAAAGTAAAAAATAAACAATTTTATATATATATATATATATATATATATATATATATATATATATATATATATATATATATATATATATATATATGTTGCATTCTTATATATATATATATATATATATATATATATATATATATATATATATGTGCGCACACTTTTTTAAAATAATAAAACATAAACAGTTTATATTAGATTTATTTACATATTTTTATATATATATGTGTGTGTGTGTGTGTATATATATATATCTCCACAATATTTATCTTGTTATTTTTTTTTTTTTTACACAAAATCTCTCTCGCTCTAATATATTTTTTATTTATTTTTATACTATAAAAATATAGAGGAATATGGTTCTATAATGGTGCTAGCTGGAGGGACTATGGTTCTTATTGTCCGTTCAAGATCCGGAGACTCCATTCGGATGTTTCTGTTGAGAAAACAAGTGTCCCATTAGCCCCTGTCAGTCTCTAGTCATAGCTTTTCAGAAACAGGAAGCCTGATTGAACCAACACAATGGCCTATAGGACACTCAAGGCCTGTGCGATTATGTCACAGTGTTTTATGTTGTGATAACCGGGAATGCTTAGGAGGTTAATGTCGAAGCTTGACGTTTGTTCTGGGGGAACAGTTCTTGTTGTTTTAGTGTTTTGACCTCCCTTATCGCAAAATGTCACTTAATCTACCTTCCTTTCTCACAGCCCTTTTCTAAGAAGGCAGTAGACCATGTCCAGACTCACCTAGCAAAGAAACAAGTTCCTCCAAATCTCTTTCAGGTAAGTCCCCCAACACGAAATAAAATCTAACCTGTTTTTCCGGGTGCCGGTTGGCTTTTGTGCGTTTGACACAAAGGAAGTAAAGTGTTTAGGTAGGAGGACTTTCAAAAGATTCTGATGCACTTGTTTGCTTTTCTTTTTCCAGCCATACATAGTTGAAATCTGTGACAGCCTTCGAGGAAAGATCTTTCAGAAGTTCATTGAAAGGTGATGCGAACAGCTACAAAAAAGCATCCATTTGCCCTTTTTTTTTTTTTTTTTTCTTGCTTGAGAATGATTTTAACATCTTGAAACCTTTCGCTTCACCCTATAGCGACAAGTTCACACGTTTTTGCCAGTGGAAGAATGTAGAGCTCAACATCCATGTGAGTGTTTCCTTACATCTGGTGCTTTTTATTCACTGCTTTGCCTTTATACACTGATTTTCTTTAATATTGCTCTTGATTTTTACATAGTTGACAATGAACGACTTCAGCGTGCATCGGATCATCGGCAGAGGGGGGTTCGGAGAGGTTTACGGATGCAGGAAAGCGGACACAGGGAAAATGTAAGTCTTCTGTATGGATTAAACCAAAAAGAAGCCAAATTTGGGTTTACATAAAAGCATCCGCTCACTTGCTGTTTGTATCTCAGGTATGCCATGAAGTGTTTGGATAAAAAGCGGATCAAAATGAAGCAGGGAGAAACGCTGGCGCTCAATGAGAGAATCATGCTGTCGTTAGTCAGCACAGGGGTGAGTGATATACAAACATATACCAACATACACAAACTCAGACTGCACACTAACTGTCTCTCTTGTTTGACCCTCTCTATCTCTTTCTCTCTCTGCAGGACTGCCCTTTCATAGTGTGTATGACATATGCCTTCCACACTCCTGATAAACTGTGTTTCATCCTGGACTTGATGAATGGTAAGGGCTGCCATCATCACTTCGGCCTGTTCACACAGCGTGATTACGCAACACAAAAATATGAGGCTTTTTTTTTTTTTAACTAAAACTATTTAGCTTAAAGGATTAGTTCACTTCTAGAATAAAAAAATCCTAGGAATTTACTCACCCCTATGTCATCCAAGATGTTCATGTCTTTCTTTCTTCAGTCGAAAAGAAATGAAGGTTTTTGAGGACAACATTCCAGGATTTTTCTCCATATAGTGGATCAATGGGAGCCAACGGGTTGAAGGTCCAAATTGCAGTTTCAATGCAGCTTCAAAGGGCTCTACACGATCCCAGCTGAGGAATAAGGTCTTACCTAGTGAAACAACTGGTCATTTTCTAAAAAAAAATAATTTATATACTTTTTTTTTTTTTAATATACAAAAATGCTTGTCTTGCACTAGCTCATTTTCACACATTACATAGTCACGTTGGAAAGGTCATGCATGACAGGTGGAAGTGTTTACAAAGCAAACGTGCAAAGAAAGTCAAACGCCCTTTGCAAAAAAGGTAAAACAACGATGTTGGATGATTTTAAAGTTTGAGAAGGAAATGAGATGATGTTTTTCACCCTACCCTAACTTTCTGAACTGGAGTACACGGATAAAGAACTAACCACATGTGACCTTTCCAGTGTGATTGGGTAATGTGGGAAGTTAATGCACATCTCAGAGCTAGTGCAAGACAAGGATTTGTGGTTAAAAAGTGTATAGATATTTTATTTTTATTGATGTATTTTTTTTAGAAAATGACATAGCGTTTCACTAGATATGACCTTTATTCCTCGGCTGGGATCGTGTAGAGCCCTTTGAAGCTGCATTGAAACTGCAATTTGGACCTTCAACCTGCTGATCCCCCATTGAAGTCCACTATATGGAGAAAAATCCTGAAATGTTTTTCTTAAAAACCTTAATTTCTTTTCAGCTGAAGAAAGACAGACATGAACATCTTGGATGACATTGGGGGGTGAGTAAATTCAGGACATTTTTATTCTGGAAGTGAACTAAACTTTTAATGCCTAATGCTAAAACTTTAAATACATGTTTTTTCGGCACCCAAAAGACCAAAAAAATCAGCAGTTTAATGTTTTGGACTCATGTGATTGAAATACAATGGTAGTGCATTTACTTTAGTTTTTTTCTTTAGTATTTATTCATTTTTGTTTATCTGTTTTCGTTTTAAGTAAATGACAATGAGAAATATTACATTCGCAACAAACTGAAATAAAGAATAGCTTATTTAATAAATAAATTAGGCCATTTACACACTGCAGCTAAATTCGGTTGTCAGTTCACCTTTTACTCCTTAATCGCATTCTGTACACACATAATTCAGTAAAATAACATGTAGTGACGACCGCATTTACAGAAATTCTACGCAGTTTGTATGGAACAGCTAGTTGTTAATGACGTATTTAAATATGCATGTGAAATGTGTCTTCGTCTTATGTGAGATGCAAGAAAATAACAGTGAAAGAAGTCTTAAAGGAGAACTCCACTTCCAGAACAACATTTACAAATAATTTACTCACCCCCTTGTCATCCAAGATGTTCATGTCTTTCTGTCTTCAGTTGTAAAGAAATTATGGTTTTTGAGGAGAGCATTTCAGGATTTTTCTCCATATAATGGACTTCATTGGTGCCCCGATTTTGAACTTCCAAAATGCAGTTTAAATGCAGCTTCAAAGGGCTCTAAATGATCCCAGCCGAGGAAGAAGGGTCTTATCTAGCAAAAAGCTAGATATCATTAGATATCATTTTTTTCGAAAAATAAAAATTTGTGTACTTTTTAAGCACAAAAGCTTGAGTAGCACAGACTCTGGGATGCGCGTTCACGATGCTACGAATTAGTGATGGGTCGTTCTTGAACGATTCGTTCACTTTGAACGAATCTTTAATGTGACTCGGGAAGAACGAGTCGTTCTGTACTGGAATTAGTTCACCTGTTTTGAGTTTTTGGGTTTTTCGAGTTGTTCGTTCATCTTATGGAGCTGTCAAGTGATGAACGAACGACTCAAACACGAAAACTTGTCAGATAAGAGGTGACCTGAGCTAATCATAGACTAAAGACCCAGGTAAACAATGAATTAATCTTTTCTGTTTCTTCTAGCATTATAGTTTTGTCTTGTTTGTAGTGTGATCAACATTTGTGTAAGCAGTAGATGTGTTAGGGAAGTAACACGTAACATTTTGATTATATTTTGCCAAAATGAACGAAATGATTTAAAAAAAGATTCATTCATTTTGCTGAAGGAGACTCAAAGAGTTGGTAAAATGATCCGAACTTCCCATCACTACTACGAATCACATTTAAGTTCATCGTCTGTGACATGCTTTCCTCAAAAACCATAATTTCTTCACGACTGAAGACAGAAAGACATGAACATCTTGGATGACAAGGGGGTGAGTATTATTTGAGATTATTTGTGAATTGTTGTTCTGGAAGTGAAGTTCTCCTTTAACCTTAGCACATTTTGACACGGGGCTAGTTGCACTCACGAGCCCTGCGGTCATATGTCGGTGTTGCCAGATCTTCATAGAAAAAAAGCCCCCACTGAAACACCCAAATCCTTTGTTTTTTATAACACCAAAAAAAAAAAAAAAATGTATCATCTAATATCAGACCACTTTATTAACTCTGAAAAGTGCCTAGCTTTATGAACTAAGACCAAACAACATGCCTAAATGTGCTTGTAAATATGAGGACATGGCAACACTGCAAGACAACACTCTCTAAAGCAGCCTCCCGAGCATAAGCAAAACACAGCACGTCTGTGGTAGACACAGCACAGTGTTAGTTTAGTTAAAATCGATGGACAAAAAGAGTCTTTAGCCAAAAAATGTCAGATACCAAACGACTAAATTCTTATTTACTCCCGCAAGACGCCAAAATGTTTCTATGGTTACAAATGCGGGAGTGACTGCTGTTCTGTACACACGTGGAGTCACACGTCACAAAAATGTTTGTTTTAGTTACAATATTAATCCTGGTTTATAGTGATTTTAATTTTGTTTTAAACCCATGAACACATTTTTGTGCTGAAAATTTACTATGAATAAGTATTATGAGCATCCTCAAATCTCACAGATCGAAGCCGACCCCACCCAGTGTGAGATTGTAAAAGCCCATTTATAGCTCTAAGTTTGGCCTTCCCCTATAACTTAATGTCAGCTTGAATACGGGGCGGAGCTTCCTCTTCAGACACACTCGCACTTCCTGTATCTGCGCTGCAGCATGGGCCACTTCTCTGAACGTCCTTCTGGATTTGTGAAACAATCGAATCACTTACATTTAGACACATGAGTCAATTAATGATAGTCTTTGCTACATATCAAAATGGTAGACATTTTCCCAGAATTCTCAGAAATGCAGAGTATTCAAGTGGCTGTTCATGTGACGTCTCTCCATCAAATTACTTTCATTAATGGAAAAACTCTTACTGGGTGAACTAGAAGATCCTTAACGGACCTTTTATTTAAAATATGATTAGAGAGGGTAAGTGTTTTGCAAACTGCAATTAAATATAAATGTCATTGCTTAAAAAAAAAATCTGCTGTGCACATTTCAGTAAATTCAAAATGTGAAATTAATCAAGAATCATTTCAGGAAAAAAATTGTGTTTTTTTTATTTATTTTTTTTTTATTTTATATTATTATTATTATTATTATTATTATTATTATTATTTTATTTTTTATATACTTTTTTCAACATTATTTCTGCTTTATTTTTTATTATTCTTTATTTTAATGTTTGGCTTTTCATTTAGTTTTATAATTTTATATTTTTTATTTAGCTTTATTTTATTCTGCTTTATTAGATTTTATTTTATTTTATTTCAGTTTTATTATTATTTTATTAATATTATTATAATTTTTCTTTAGTTCTATTCTATTCTCTGTTCTTTACTTTGTTTGACTTTGCTTTTTAGTTTTATAATTTTATATATTTTTATTTTGCTTCATTTTATTCTGCTTTGTTAGTTGTTTTATTTTTAATTTTTTTAAATTGTTTTAATTATTCTACTTTATTCAACCTTATTTTACCTGATTTCTACTTTTTTAATTATTCTTTATTTTATGTTTGGCTTTGCTTTTAGTTTTAGAATTTTATGTTTTTTTATTTTGCTTTGTTGTTCTATTTGATTGTATTTTTTTTATATATATGTTTTTATTATTATATTTATTATATTATATTATTATATTATATTTTTTTTATTTTATAATTTTTATATTATTCAACTTTATTTATTTTACTTTATTTCTACTTTATTTTGTATTGTTCTTTATTTTATGTTTGGCTTTGCTTTTAGTTTTATAATTTGATATATATATATTTTTTTTATTTTGCTTTATTTTATTCTATTTTATTATTTCAGTCATTTGTAGGGGGATTTTTTTTTTTAAAACAAGAAAGCATGTACAGTGTATTAAAAAAAATTAATTGGTTGCAAGGTTTGAAATCACCTATTCGTGGAATTTATTGCGATTATATTCTATTGCCTGGTCATATATTTATTACACAGTGTAATTGTTTGATTGTACATGTGTCTTTCAGGTGGAGACCTTCACTATCACCTGTCTCAGCACGGCGTCTTCAGCGAGAAGGATATGCGTTTTTATGCAGCCGAGATTATACTGGGCCTCGAACACATGCACAATCGATTCGTCGTCTACAGAGACCTCAAGGTAAGGTCATCACCGTCTCAGTCGTGCCTTTTTCACAGAGAAAGAATCGTTCGTACTGTCCTCTGTCACCGGAAAGCTGTCGATTTTTGCTTGCGATTCCCTGTTGCAGCTGAAAAGGGAAAATGAAATGTTCCGTCGAGTTTGTGTATTTTGTAACGCAAGCTTGTATCTGTTCTGCGTCGTCGTCTGAGGTTATTTTTTATTAAGTTTGGCAGAGCTGTCTCTCTTGGCAGCACTGTTTATTGTCTTTAAACGGAAAAGTACGTCATATGACGGAGCGAGTCGAGGTTAACCTGGAGTCCCACACGTACGGTGTAGCCTGCCATCGCAGTGACCGCGAATATCACGTAATTTGTCTGCCCTCTGTGTGGAAGCAGCAGGAGTATAGTTATGCGATTGTTGTGAATTATGCAATTTTAAGTGAGATGTTTGGGCTTCGTGCTGCCAGATTGCTGAGAATATGCAGGATCTTCCCTGGCAAGCTCCTGAAACGGGACACTGCACATGCGAGCGGGGTGCACTCTGTGAGCGAACAATCCTGTTGTTTTTCCATAGTATCACTGCTGTTTGTGTAGAAGAAAAACTCAGTGCAAAATAGATCACGTTTGCTTGCTTATACCTCTGAGAAACATTCCTGAGAACCAAAATACATGGCAAGGATTTCAGCGCAGTGTGTTTCTTACTGGGATAGTTCATCCAGAAATTAAATTTGTCATAGTTTACTTGCCCTCATGTCGTTACGAATTTGTATGCTGCTGTTTTTTGGAAAGTTTTTTTACATAGTTTTTATGCAGGTTTTTATACACTGGTAGTTTAAAACTCACAGGAAATCTCATTGGTCAAAATTCGTGCATGTTAAACAAAATATGTTCTCATTGGCTGTGATCGTGCAACGTTTAATAGTTGGAAGGGCAAATTGTTTTAAATTAATTTTTATTTTTATTTTAATATCTCATTGGTCAAAATCCTGGTATATAAAACATCAAATATGTTTTCATTTGCTGTGATTGCGTGACATTCAGTGGTTGGGTGGTCATTCTATATATGTAGAAATATTTATTTATTTTTATTTTTATTTTTTTTAATAACCTATTAAACATACTATAGTGTTTTTTTGTTTGTTTGTTTTTTATTTGACATTTTTTATATATATATATATATATATATATATATATATATATATATATATATATATATATATATATATATATATATATATATATATATATATATATATTGTATGCTGCTGTATGTATATAAACTGTAATTTTGTTTGTGTGTGTATTCAGATATTTACATTTTTTTTTATTTAAATAAAAAGATTTGATCATTTAAGTAAATGAATAAATAAAATTGAAAAAGCACAAATAAAGCAAACACACACGTGCACACACACACACACATATATATATATATATATACATACATACATACACACACACACTTTATTTGGTTATGTTTATATTTTTTTATTTATGAAATTGTTCAAAATATGAGTATATTAAACATACAATTTACTTAGTTAATTAGTTAATTAGTTCATTTGTTTATTTTAAGTTTTGTTTGTGTGTACAGATATTAACTTTTTTTTTAAATTTAAATAATTTAAATAAGAAAGCATAAATAGAAAAAATATTAAAAAAGAAAAAAGGTAATTCTCTCACTCACTTTCTCTCTCGCTCGCTATCTCTCTTCCTCTCCCTAGATAGATAGATATATATAGATATATAGATATAGATATAGATATAGATATAGATATATAGATGTTTTGTATATTTGTTTTTTATGAAGTGTTGTAAATTTATTTATTTATTTTTAATTTTGTTTATATGTGTGTATAAATAAAAATATTTAACTATTTAAATAAATACAATTTAAAAAGCACAAATATTTCCTTTTTTTTTTTTTTCTAAATTTCTTAAGCCACAATCCCTGTGTATTAAATATCAAATATATTCTCATTGGCTGTTATTGTGTGACACTGTGCAATGTAAATTTCTGCTTTCTGTTTAGGGTCACATCATTTTTCGCTGGACAGTTTTGGCTTTGTGTTACACTTGCCGTTTTTCTTCATTAAATGTACTCCATTTAATCACAGTGATGCCGTCTTGGTAGATGTTGCTTACAAAAAGACAGTCTGTTCTATATCAGGCTCTTAAAAAGATTTTTTTTGGCCTGTTGGACGGCGTCCTAATCTCCCCATCGCTTTCTGTTCCTCGCAGCCTGCAAATATCCTCTTAGACGAGCACGGCCACGTTCGCATCTCCGACCTGGGCCTGGCCTGCGATTTCTCCAAGAAGAAACCTCACGCAAGCGTGTAAGTTCCTCTTCGCAAGGCTTCAAAACCTCATCTTTTATTAGTGCAAAATAAAAGCGCCTGTTGTTTGAGGAAGGTGTGGTTGCTTCTGTTCTCTGACAATGTTTCTTTGAGCATACACAAGCTCTTTGTTGTCTTATGCATATTGCAGCATTTTTTGCAGTCATTTACAGAACTCTATGTGCATGTATACAAAAGCATGCATGTGGTGTTTGTGCTCACATGTTTGCATTGATATGACATCTTAGCTGTGACATTTTTAACGCCCGATCCCTGTGTTTACATGTCAGCACCAATTCAGTGCTCATTTCGCATTCAAAGGATCTAGACGGTTTTATTTATAAAACGTTCTCTCTTAAATATAGACTGTGCGGTCTTAAAGGCAGAGTAGCGAAAAAGTCCAAAGGGTCAGAGAGAGGATGGAAAACCTTTTATGTGTAATGTAGCAGTTCTATGCCTGTTTGTGTTATGTATGAGAATGAGCTTTGTTGTGTTTACAGCCAGTGTGTGCTCAGCCTGGGGGGTGCGTGTGTACGCTTTGAATTTAATGTGCATTAATTGCTGTGTTTGCAGAGGTACCCATGGCTACATGGCACCTGAGGTTCTGCAGAAAGGAACGGCGTACGACAGCAGCGCCGACTGGTTTTCTCTGGGCTGCATGCTGTTCAAACTCTTGCGAGGGTAAGACCGCCCTCTGCAGCGGCCCGCTCATGAATTCTTTATCTGTCTCTCTGCTCTCTCTCTCTTTTAGTCTCTGTCTGTGTTTCTCACCTGTTTGATGTGGAGTGTAAAGTTTAAATGTCATGGGTTTGGAAGTAGGAGGTCAGGAGCAGACATCATAGAGAAGAAAGACACAGAGAGTGGGGGTGGAGACCACTGAAACGGTTGCTAGGTGGGGGGGGGGAGGAGTCTGGGACATGTCTTGTGTGTCATATGCTCTTCAAAGCAGAATGGAAGCAGGTCAGAACAGGCCTTAAAACACGCTATGTATTTTTAAACTTTACACAACAAAAATCAAATTCTATATGTACTCTATATACACACATACATGTGTGTATATATATCATTAAATTATATATAATGTATATTAGTGTTGTCACGATACCAACATTTTAACTCCGATACGATACCTAACTAAAATCTCTGAATTATAGAGCTGGGTAAAAAAAAAAAGATCAATTTCTCGATTTTAATCGATTCTCATTTTTACAGAACATTATTGATTCTTAAATCCCAAGAATTGATTAGTCTAGTCTGTTGTCAGTTAATGAAAGGAACATTGTTATTTTAGTATTAATTCTATACAATTAAAGTTTTTATAATATTTATTTTTAATTACCTTTTACTTTTATATATTTTAGTTTTTTTTTTAAGGTAACTTTACACTACCAGTCAAAAGTTTTTGAACAGTAAGATTTGTAATGTTTTTTTATTCTTAAAGAAGTCTTTTCTGCTCACCAAGCCTTCATTTATTTGATCCAAAGTACAGCAAAAACAGTAAAATTTTGAAATATTTTTACTATTTAAAATAACTGCTTTCTATTTGAATATATTTTAAAATGTAATTTATTCCTGTGATTTCTAAGCTGAATTTTTAGCATCATTACTCCAGTCACATGATCCTTCAGAAATCATTCTAATATTCTGATTTGCTGCTCAAAAAACTTTTATTATTATGTTGAAAACAGCTCAGGTTTCTTTGATGAATAGAAAGTTCAGAAGAACAGCATTTATCTGAAATAGAAATCCTTTGTAACATTATAAATGTCTTTATCATCACTTTTGATTAATTTAAGGCATCCTTGCTAAATAAAAGTATTCATTTCTATAATTTCTTTCCCAAGAACAAAAAACATTATACTGACTTCACGCTTTTGAATGTTATAGTGTATAATGTTACAAAAGCTTTTTATTTCAGATAAATGCCGATCTTTGGATCTTTCTATTCATCGAAGAATTCTGAAAAAATACACTAAACTATTTTAAATATTGGTAATAAAAAAAATAATAACAAAAAATGTTTCTTGAACAGCAAATCAGCATATTAGAATGATTTCTGAAGGATCATGTGGCACTGAAGACTCAAGTAATGATACTGATGATATAAATTTAATTTTAAAATATATTCAAATAGAAAGCAGTTATTTTAAATAGTAAAAATATTTCATGATATTTCTGCTTTGCTGTATTTTGGATTAAACAAATGTAGGCTTGTTGAGCAGAAGAATCTTCTTTAAAAAAAAAAAAAAAAAAATCTGTTTAAAAACTTTTGGCTGGTAGTGTTTTTTTTTTTTAAATATACTTTATTTTATTCCTCTAGTTTAATGTTTAAACTGTTTTTTTTTTTTGTTTTGTTTTTTTTCCCTATAATATATCATATTAACGTATTCATATTATTTAAATAATGGAATGCTGATCCATCTCAGCTGTTGCTTTACACCAAAATGACAGAACAGTAAGATGCTTGCGTCTCACGATCAATGACTGAGATTGAAACTTTCTCATGGAAACCCCACTCATGCCTACATGTCACTACCTGTGTGCTCTGTATGACATTGCAAGGCGGAGCACTCTGTGTTCAGTTGCATGAACTCTGTTTCTTCTGTTCTTGCAGGCACAGTCCATTCAGGCAGCACAAGACCAAAGACAAACATGAGATCGACCGCATGACACTTACCATGGTAAGAAACCAAAGCGGCGTCGTTCTGTCATTTCCCCTTTACGCACCTTTGCACATCCTCCCATATATGAGAGATAAGAGGGTCCCATTGCAAAAATTAAGCCAGCTGCAACTACCTATAACATCTAAGCAACCACCCAGTTCTTAGTTATGCCTTAAAGGAACACTCCATTTTTTTTGCTAATAGCTTAGCATAGATCATTGAATCAGATTAGACCGTTAACATCTCGGTCGACGCTAATGGTCTAATCTGATTCAATGATCCATGCTAAGCTATTAGCAAAAAAAGTGGAGTGTTCCTTTAAGAGGCTTCAAGTGAATTTTATCTACAAGCGCTGTGAAAGTTTGATCAGTTGAGACAGGAGCTAGCTCCGTTATGCTGATTGACTGATATTGCTGTGAAGCAGGCACTGGATAAACGTGCCTCAGCTTTCCATGGAAGTGAGGAGGTAACGTTTCATCACAGGAGCACCTGTGCCTTTACACCCACCATGTTTAACAAGGGAATGCTAATGGAGAGGAATTTGCATCCACGCTTTGCATTTACTGTCCTCCTCTCACCATCACAGTAATTTAGTCCTCATCGTGCTGCCACGCTCTTGACTATTCTACAGTGACTAGAAAGGAAGTCACTTGTTTTTAATGCTGATTTTGTGGTTTCCCTTCAAAATGAAGACTCGAGTGAGCTGTGTACTTAAGCGTCAGTGATCCCAAGGCAAAATTATACTACTTTCTGAGACATCTTGTTTTGATTTAAAATCAAAGAAGTCCCAAAAATACATTGTGGAGCTCAGATGAAGTCAGTGCAAATGTCAATTATGAATGCATTTTGCATGACTTGGAAAAATCTAGTCAGAAATCAGCAAAAAAAAGCTTGTTGGTGTCCAAGCAGGTGTTCACCCGGCAGAGACGTTAAACAGTGTTCTTATGACGGGCAGGATCATGGTGTTTTGTTTGTAAAAACTGGAACACAAAGATTATGGGCCAAGACTGACAGTGCTGACACAATGTTCAGAGGTCTTTTTTTATTTTATTATTATTTTTGTTCCTGGTGAAATAAAGCTGTTCCAGTGAACACAGAGCAATTCTGTCAATAGTTTAGCTATTAAGGTTTGTTTTTGGATGCTGACCTCACAGGGAAAATGATCTCCAGCTTTCATTAGTCAAGGATTTAGAAGGTATCTTATAAAATAAGCTGTTTTATAGTCTGATCAGATTTAATTAAGACTGAAATGTAAAACTCCTCCATTAAAAGGTTTAAAGTTGGTAAGATTTTTTTTAAAAAGAAGGCTCTAATTCTCACCAAGGCTGCTTTTTTTTTAATCAGAAATAATGGAATATTGCGAAATATTACAATTTAATATAATTGTGTTCTATTTGAATATATTTTAAAATGTAATTTTATTCTTGTGATGCAAAGCTGATTTTTCAGCATCATTACTTCAGTCTTCAGTCTTACATCATCTTTCAGAAATCATTCTAATATGCTGATTTGGTGATCAATTTAATATTATACACTGCCAGTCAAAAGTTTTTGAACAGTAAGATTTTCAATGTTTTATGTTTTTTTTTTTTTTTTTTTTTTTAAAGTCTATTCTGCTCACCAAGCCTGCATTTATTTGATCCTAATTACAGCAAAAACTGATTTTTTTAAAAAAAAATATTTTTACTATTTAAAATAACTGTTGTCTATTTAAATATATTTTAAAATATAATTTATTTCTGTGATCAAAGCTGAATTTTCAGCATCCTTACTCCAGTCTTCAGTGTCACATGACCCTTCTGAAATCATTATAATATGCTGAATTCTGTTCAAGAAGCATTTATTGTTGTTGTTGTTGTTGTTGTTGTTGTTGTTGTTGTTGTTGTTATTATTATTATTATTATTATTATTATTATTATTATTATTATTATTATTATTATAGATTTTTTAAAAACAGTTGAGTACTTTTTTTTCAGGATTCCTTAATGAATAAAGATCCAAAGATTAGCAATTATCTTTTTTTTTTTAAATCTTTTATTTTATATCTTTTATATTAAGAAAGGATGATTTAATTGATCAAAAGTGATGATAAAGACATTTATAATTTGACAAAAAATGTTATTTCAGGTAAATGCTGTTCTTCTGAACTTTCTTTGAATAGAAAGATCCGAAGATCAGCATTTATCTGAAAGAAAAAATGTTTTTTTTTTTTTTTAACATTATACACCTTTTTTTTTTTTTTTTTTTTTTTTTTGGGAAAGAAATTTTAGAAATTAATCCTTTTATTTAGCAAGGATGCTTTAAATTGATCAAAATCAATGATAAAGACATTTATAATGTTGCAATAGATCTGTTTCTGAACTTTCTATTCATCAAAGAAACCTAAAAAATTCTACTCAGCTGTTTTCAACATAATAATAATAATAATAATAATAATAATAATAATAATAATAGTTTTTTGAACAGCAAATCAGAATATTAGAATGATTTCTGAAGGATCATGTGACTGGTTGATGATGTTAAAAATTCAGCTTTAAAATCACAGGAATAAATTACATTTTAAAATATTTTCAAATAGAAAGCAGTTATTTTAAATACTAAAAATATTTCAAAATTTCACACTTTTTGCTGTACTTTGGATCAAATAAATGCAGGCTTGAGAAGATGAGACTTCTTTAAAAAAAACATTAAAAAAAAATCAAAAAACTGTTCAAAAACTTTCGATTGGTTGTGTGTGTGTTTATTTTTTAATTAAATAAAAAAAAAATCCCTTACTGACTCTTTTGAATGGTACTGTATAAAAGTGGCACTTTTGAAACAGGTGGGGAAAAAAAATCCCATAGACTTTTTTTTTTTTTTTTTTTAATTGAATGAGGAACCCAAGTTGGGCTCTTTTGACTCAAGCACACTCACAAGTACATAGCAACAAGCTACCACTCAGAAAACCATAGCATCTATAATGCAATGCCCTGTTATTTAAAGTACAGTGTTACAGTGACTGTACCTGACAGCCTGAACTGAGTGAAGTTTGTTTGCATGCATTTACTGTGACTTTGGTGAACGTTGACCTTGATTTGAATGTGCAGTCGGCGCTGCCCGTTATGTAAGAGAATTGTTTTGGTTGTCCTCGCATTCATTTGTATGATAGTGAGGATATTTAAATACCGTTAAGTGCTGGTTACTGTTAAAGCTCCGTTGATCTGGACGGCCACTGGGAAGTTTGCCGTTCTTGTATATTTGCGCTTTGCTAATGAATGTTCAGTGTAACTGATGAGGAAAGCTAATGAAACAAAAGCAAACATCTCGTGAAAGTCAAACACAGGCCGGCATGGCATAAAGTCATGTTTAACAAGATGCCAGTCAAACTCATGAGCCGCTTCCTGTTGCTTCTCTCTCGTCAGAATGTGGAGTTGCCTGACTCCTTCTCACCTGAGCTCAAGTCCCTCTTGGAAGGACTCTTACAGCGAGACGTCGCCAAAAGATTGGGCTGTCTGGGTCGGGGGTAAGTCTTCAAGATCAGACATCTGTCTAGACGAATGTGTATTTGGTTTGTAGTGAACTTTACAAATTAGTAAAAAACAGTTTGATGCCTCTTGTCCAAATGAAGCAACTTAGGCTTATAAAAGACACAAGGGCATGCTGGGAATTATTTGCAGCTCGTTCTGAATTGCTGACACCTGCTGGTCAGAAGTGGCAATGGTTAATATACTTCCTATTTTGCTTGCATGCATACAGAATACTCATGTAACTATTATCACCCAGCTTGATATATAAATCCAACATTTTCTGCATGCATACAACATACATGCAACTATAAGACCTGAAAATGATATTAGAAACATTAACATGATCTTCTGTAAAGCTGCTGTGAAACAATGTGTAGTGTGAAAAGCACTTAACAACTTCAATGTGATCTCTTTTACACTCTGTAGGGCGTCAGAAGTAAAGGAGCATGTGTTCTTCAAGGGAATCGATTGGCAGCAGGTTTATCTTCAGAAGGTGAGTCATTCGACCTTGTGCTGGTATTAGCACTATTAAGAAGCCCTGCTGAAGTCCTCATATCGCACCCTCTGATAGAATAAGAGGTTTTGTGTAATTGCAATTCATAACTGATCTGATTTGGAGTCCAGCTGATGGACTAGTTATCCAACAATCGATTAGCAAGCCTCAGATTTTTTTCTTTTTTTTTCTTTTTAGTGCTGCTGCTTTAATAGGCATGAATTTAGATGAGCATCATCACGGAGAGTGTGTTAGAGTGCTGACAGTGGCTGTTAGCATACTAAAACCCTCTCTAGGAAGTTGTAACTCTAATTTCATCCCCTTTACAGCACCATCGGAACTGCTATCAAAGCATGAAGCCAAGCCTTTGATACATTTTCATAAGACAATTACTGTCAGACCTCAAATCACTTCCTGTGAGCAGTGCTCCCGTTAGTGAGATCTGTAGATCTCTGTGTTAGGATTATCATATGTTTTCTGAAATAAAAGGTCGTTGAGCCTATGGAGTGCAACAGTTCTGCAAGTAAAAGCTTAGTTTACAGACCTACTGTGTGTTTGGTGGTTATTTTGCTGAAGGCTTCCGTTCACATTCACACCCATGAAGCACCACGAATGACGTAATCGAGTCAGACTCGCTTTGCTGTTAAAAAGTATGCTAAAAGTTTACATACACCTTGCAGAGTCTTCAAAATGTTAATTATTTTACCAAAATAAGAGGGATCATACAAAATGTATGTTATTTTTATTTAGTACTGACCTGAATAAGATATTTCACATAAAAGACGTTTACAGTGTCCACACAAAAAAAATAAGTTGAATTTTTATAAAAATGACCCTGTTTAAAAGATTACATGCACTTTATTCTTAATACTGTGTTACCTGAATGATCCACAGCTGATTTTTTTTTTTTTTTCTGTTTTTTTTGATAGTGTCTTGTTCGTCCTCAACAGTTAAACTGCCCGCTGTTCTTCAAAAAAAAAAAAAATCCTTCAGGTCCCACAGATTCTTTGGTTTTTCAGCATTTTTGTGTATTTGAACCCTTTCCAACAATGACTTCATGATTTTAGATCCATCTTTTCACACTGAGGACAACTGAGGGATATGCAACTATTACAGAAGGTTCAAACGCTCACTGATGCTTCAGAAGGAAACGCAATGCATTAAACTTTTTGAATTTGAAGATCAGGGTAAATGTAACTTAATTTGTCTTCTGGGAAACATGCAAGTATCTTCAGTAGCTTCTGAAGGGCAGTACTAAATGAAAAAAAATATGATATTTAGACAAAATAAGAAAAATGTACACATCTTCATTCTGTTCAAAAGTTTACACCCCTGGCTCTTAATGCATGGTTTTTCCTTCTAAAGCATCAGTGAGCGTTTGAACCTTCTGTAATAGTTGCTTATGAGTCCCTCAGTTGTCCTCAGTGTGAAAAGATGCATGTCAAAATCATACAGTCATTGTTGGAAAGGGTTCAAATACACAAAAATGCTGAAAAACTAAAGAATTTGTGGGACCTGAAGGATTTTTCTGAAGAACAGCAGGCAGTTTATCTGTTCAGGACAAACAAGGGACTCATGAACAACTATCATTAAACAAAAAACATAGCTGTGGATCATTCAGGTAACAGCAGTATTAAGAATCAAGTGTAAGTGAACTTTTGAACAGGGTCATTTTTATAAATTCAACTATTATTTTCTCTTGTGGACTATATGTAAACATCTTTTATGGGAAAAATCTTATTCAGGTCAGTACTAAAAAAAAAAAAAACCCAAAAAAACCATGCATTTTGTATGATCTCGTATTTTGATAAAATTAACATTTTGAAGATTCTTCTAGGTGTATGTAAACTTTTGACTTTAACTATATATATATATATATATATATATATATATATATATATATATATATATATATATATATATATATATATATATATATATATATATATATATATACAGGGGTGCACAGATACAATGCACTGTAAATGAGTTCAGACCGCTCATTTGCATACCCACATAATTTCCAGCTGTTAATGCACGATCACTGTTTCAAAACGACTAACTGTAATACTATATAAGATTTCCATTCAAACTGAAAGCATTAATCTAGGCTACACGCTGCCGGTTTCAGAGCAAATATGCAAAACTGTGATGTTTTATTTACTGGCACACTTTGCTAAACCTGGCTGAGCATGTACATACATGCCGGCAAGCTGCCAAAATAGAAGCTTGCTGATTTTAGGTTTGAAAATGTAAAAAAAAAAAAAAAAAAAAAAAAAAAAACATTAAAAATAAACACAAAATGAAACGAAAATGTAAATATTAGCATTGTATTTTAAGTGTACTATAAAATTATTGCATTTTTATTTAATATAAATTATTATATTTTTAAAATTAGTATTATCAAACTTTTTGATATTTTAATATTATTATTTAAAATAACTAAAGAATACTATTATTGCTATTATTAATTATTTTGTTCTTGTAGTTATATTTATTGGGTCACACTATGTGCAGTGTATATTGTATCAAATGTGCATTTTTGCAAAAAATGTAAGATTTATTGTTTACATAGTAAATAGATGTGTGACTTTGTCTGATTTTCTAATGATCGTTTTTCTTCAGATCAAAGTTGTAATGTTGTAATTCATCTTGTAGCTGGTTCACTTGCTTCATAACTTATAATGATTTAATTTAGACACTGGGATGAGTGAATGGAAGAAATACTTAGAAACCATCGCTGCTAAAAAAAAAAAAAAAAAAATGTGGACAGGCACTGTTTTTAACATCAATATATAACCAAAAAGCACATTTGAATGGTTCCTGATGTGCATGAGCTTTATTTCTGCAAATAATTAAAACAAAAAATTCTGCAAATATTTAAATCTGAAAATACTGGGTTTTGCACATCCCTCCCATAATTGTTTTTCCGAAGGATTCGTGTGATTATTCTCTGCTTCTTCTGTTTGGTTGCAGTACCCGCCACCCCTCATTCCCCCCAGAGGAGAAGTCAATGCTGCAGACGCCTTTGACATCGGCTCGTTCGATGAGGAAGACACCAAGGGAATTAAGGTAAAACCAGTAACCGTGGGACCAAACTTTTCAATTCCACTTGCCGCTCAAGGCTGATGTCTTTGCTTCAGCCCAGTGACCATCAAAGTAGACTACTTAGTAGTTTTTCAAGTGCAGCCAAGATTGCGTCCAGCACTGAGAGAACCGTATAAAATCTAAGAGCACTTGAGCTTGTGTTTCATGCTTTGAAATCTGGAGGAATTTTCCACTATGCTGTGAGCATGTTAAATTACTCCATTGTAGCCTGAATTTGACTTCAAGCATAAGGTCTGGTCTACATTGCAACTTACTTTAGACGGGATGAGACTGTCTGAATTGAAAGTAACTGTCGTCTTTGTGTGTCTCTTTCAGCTGCTTGACAGTGATCAGGAGCTCTATAAGAACTTCCCGCTGGTGATCTCCGAGCGCTGGCAGCAGGAGGTGGCCGAGACGGTGTATGACGCCGTTAATAGCGACACGGATAAAAATGAGGCGCGCAAGCGAGCCAAAAACAAGCAGCAGGGCCATGAAGAGGGTGAGATACGGCATATAAGTTTTAATTATTTTCTGCACATTTCCCCCTAATTCTCATTAATGTATTATGGCCTAATATTCAAATTTTTTTTTTTTAGATTTTATGTATTTATGCATGTTTTTAAAACAATATGCACTGTCATTCAGAAGTTTAGGATAAGTACGATTTTTAATGTTTAAAACAAAAATCTCTCATGCTCATTAAGGCTGCATTTATTTTTTGAAACATAGTAAAACTGTAATATTTTGAAATATTATTACAATCTAAAAAAAAAAACTGTTTTCAATTTTAATATATTTTCAAATATAATTTATTCCTCTGATTGCAAGCTGAATTTTCAACATTATTACTCGTCTTCAATGTCACATGATCCTTCAGAAATCATTTTAATATGATTTATTGCTAAATCATTTGAGTAGAAAGTTCAGAAGAACAGCATTTATTTGAAATGGTTATTTTTGCAACATTACAAATGTATTTACTGTCACTTTGATCAATTTAATGCTGAAATAACTTATTTAAAAATATTTATTTATTGAAACAAACTTTCTTACCCTAAACATTAATTGATAGTGTTATTTTGTTATATATATTTAATTAGTTTTAATTAATTTAGTTCACTTTAGAATTTTTGTATATATACACTACCAGTCAAAAGTTTTTGAACAGTAAGATTTGTTATGTTTTTTTAAAGAAGTTTCTTCTGCTCACCAAGCCTGCATTTATTTGATCCAAAATACAGCAAAAGCAGTAACATTGTGAAATATTTTTGTTTAAAATGACTGCTTTCTGTTTGACTGTATTTTAAAATGTAATTTATTCCTGTGATATAAGCTGATTTTTTTTTTTTTTTTTCAGCATCATTACTCCAGTCTACAGTGTCACATGATCCTTCAGAAATCATTCTAAAATGCTGATTTACTGTTGAAGAAACATTTTTAGTAGCAATATTTAAAACAATTTTTAATTTTTTTCAGGATTTTTTTTTTTTGGGAAAGAAATGATAGAAGTTAATACTTTTATTTAGCAAGGTTGCTTTAAATTGCTCAAAAGTGATGATAAAGACATTTATAATGTTACAAAAAATGTTCTTCTGAACTTTCTATTCACCAAAGGAACCTAAAAAAACTTATTCTCACCTGTTTTCAACATAATAATGTTTTTTGAGCAGCAAATCAGAATATTAGAATGATTTCTGAAGGATCATGTGACTGGAGTAATGATGCTAAAAATTGAAATCACAGGAATACGTTACATTTTAAAATATATTCAAATAGAAAACGGTTATTTTAAATAGTAAAAATATTTCAATATTTGACTGTTTTACTGCACTTTGGATCAAATAAATGCAGAAGAGACATTAAAAATCTTACTGTCCAAAAACTTTTGATTGGTAGTGTAGCTAATTATTTGGTTTCAAATCCTTTTTTCTTTGTGAAATTCATCCACTAATTAGTTAACATATGTATAGCTGCCTTTGCAGTGAAAAGATATTTAGAAGATTATATTACTTAAAGAAATATTTTTATATACACCAAGTTTGTGACTAGTGAGAAGTGTCATGACAATGTACACAGAACAGCTGTTTGCAAAATGCTGTTTGTAAACATCCTGTTTGCTCTTATTCAGCAGACTCTCATTTTCTGACTACTGTAGCGAGTTCCTTAGGAGTGTCCTGTATTTTGGACTTCCAGAGAGTCATGAAACCCTAATGAATGGCCGCTCCAGGCGTCGCGTCGTCTGCGGCGCTCGGTCATTTACCCAGGTTTTAAGCCGGTCCAATAGATAATGCTTTCTGCTGGAAACTCCAGTTTGCATTAAATCAAAAGCCGTCTACAGAATTGACAAGCAGTAATTTCACACGTTGGTGCCGAGAGAAGCGAACGGCATCTGCTACGGTAGTGCCACATTCTCCAGCATGAATTAAAGGCCTGGACTGACGTCAGCTAATCGACTTTCACTGGTCCAGCGTTGGTTCCGTCAGCGACCTCGAAGAGAGGCTTGAACCCTTCGTCGTGCAGTGCTGGTGCCACATGCTTCCCTCAAGGGAAAGACACAGCACCCATCACATGACCGACTGTGTGATGGTCAGAAATAGATCTGAAAGAGCCTGTGTAATTTAGCAAACACTGAATTAATGGTGTGCGTCACAACTCCAAGATACAAGCACGGGAGTTAAAAGGAAGTGATGACCCAAAATGATCCAAATGTGGCTTTCTTTACAAAAAAATATAATAAATATAGCTGCAAGCTTTAATGCATTTAAGCACATATGAAAAAACCATATTTAGCAAGCTTGTAACCACCTAAATCAATGACTTAAAGAGCATTTTTGGTAAATCCAGGTAATTTACCATAGAAATATTTAGTTTTTTTAGTTATTTAGTTATGACACAGCACCAGCTGTGGTCCAATCCCCTTAACTTTGTGTGCTTGTTTAGAATCACCTGTCGCATGTGCTCAGCAGGTTTTGTGAAGTTTTGAGTTTTCCTTTAGGTTTTATAGGATTTGGGGTAAATCTGGACAGGCCTCTTTTCTAAATGACCCCATTATAGCAATTCTGCAATAGTTCATTTGGGTTTTCCGGTTTTCCTTGCTTTGGTTTGCTTTTACATAGCTTGTAAAAGCGCTGTGCGCATTTTACTTTCACTTTCCAATTAGCGGCAGTTCGCCGTGGAATTAATTAAAGCAACAACTAAATACAATGTCAAACTCATAGAACTTTAATTAACAAACCGAATAAAAATACACCATGTTATATACCTACTATAAAATGAGAAATTACTTAGGCTACACAAAATTTAAATAGCCTAGGTATACAAAACTAAAAATCAGCAAACAATGTGGAACCAAATAAATAAACATATGTTTATTAGCAAAACGAATAAGAAAGCTTGGAGGCACGGCATACACGTTGATGTAAAGTAAAGTAAAATAAAATAAAAGTACACACAGTTTAATTAAGGTAAAAAGCAGCAACAATGTAGATCCAAATAAATAAAAATAAATAAAAAACTTCCAAAATCATCTTAGATAAAGGACAAAAGACAACAGGCTTTTCAAAATCCAAAATATTGCCAAACAGGCGCTTTTGCCTTTTGTTTCTTCTGCCGTTGGCTTGTCTTTCTCACCTCACTCTTCTTGTCAGTCAGCTCGACTCACTCTCCTCACTTGATAAATTAAATCGGACTCCTGCTGCTGTTCTGTGATGTAAACAAAACCGCGTCTCCGCCCTTCATATGTACAGAGGCAAGCGGAACATGTGGGATTCATATTTAAAACGTCTTTTTGCTTCACCCCAAAATGTATATTTTGTCATTAATCACTTACCCCATGTCATTCCAAACCCGTAAAAGCTTCGTTCATCTTCGGAACACAATTTAAGATATTTTGGATGAAAACCAGGAGGCTTGTGACTGTCTCATTGACTGTCTCATTGACTGTCAAGTAAATACCACTGTCAAGGCCCAGAAAAGTATGAAAGACATTGTCAAAATAGTCCATCTGCCATCAGTGGTTCAATCTGAATTTTATGAAGCAACAGGAATACTTTTTGTACGCAAAGAAAAAAAAAAAAGATTTTACGCAAACTGCATACACCATACGGATGTGCTGTTTTCATTCAAAACAAAGCATAAATATATGTTGAAAACGAGTTCAGTACCCAATCCTAAGAGTTTCGTACCGATCGGCCTCCGTTAACCTTGTCACACACCTTGTTCTCTCGGTGCTCAAACTTCGTCTGCCATGTTTTTTGAGATCAAGACCGGGCACACAGATTTTTTTAATGTTGATGGGACAAATGGTTGTGCAGTTATAACAATTTTTATGTTTTTTCCCCTCTTATAGTGCCACGAAGTGGCCAAACTCAAGCTTTTTCTGTGACCTCAGCTTGAGCTCTTACATAAGTGTTCTGAGTTTGGCGGCGATATCTCATTCCGTTCAGGAGTTATAGGCATTTTACTAAAAGTGGCCCTGCCCCTTTTCTTTTTGATAATTTTTGATATCCGCAGAGAGAATCTTTCTGGACTGGTTTGGTTCCGATCGGGCGGAAAACCTAGGACTAGTTTGCAAAAGTAGGTTTTTTCAAAAAATTAGAAATACCCCAAAATTTCATCAGGCTCACGATTAAATCTGAGGCGCCAATTTTGCCACCTCCAAGAAGGAGGCGTTTTCGTACTTTTGTTTACTGTAGCGCCCCCGTTAGGCCGATTGGGGCGAGCCTTGGTCACGTTGTAGCTGGTGTGATTACGACCATCCCTCTAAGTTTCAAGTCTCTACGACTTACGGTTTGCTCTGCACAATCAGTTTTATGTAGAGATTGCTGATCCGTGATCATTCTAACAATTACAATAGGGTTTCAGCGTTAGATACAAATGTCCCAAAGATACGTACAAATATTCCAAAATTACAGCGAGCATTATGTGATTGTGAGTGTTTATGTGGTGTTTTTGCAGACTATGCGCTGGGAAAGGACTGTATCATGCACGGCTACATGCTAAAGCTAGGAAACCCCTTCCTGACACAGTGGCAGCGCCGGTATTTCTACCTATTCCCCAACCGTGTTGAATGGAGAGGTGAAGGAGAGTCTCGGGTGAGTGTTTTTGTGTTTTCTTTACTTGTTAGCATCTGTATAAAGGGTTAAAAAAAACATTTTTTGAGAATGAACATGCCTGTGTGTCCCTACGCTGTAGGAACATTGGACTAGAACGTTAAAAAAACGTAAATTCAAGGTGAGTCTGGTGCATTTGATTAGCTGGTTCCTCCTCTGCTTTAAGGTTTCATTGTCCATCGCAGAACAGGAATTATCAAGAACTATTCTAAGAAAAAGGCGAGGAGGAATCACATCACTTTAGAGATTAGCATACGCCCTACATCGTGCTCCACCCTGCTTCGAAATTCCCATAGTGACGCAGGATCACCTGCAGCCTGAACCGTTGAGACACCCACCTCTCCCTTTTAAAATCATCTGCTTCTTTCCACCGCTAAAGCGAACCTCAGTCTTTTCCCATCCGGAGGAAGCTGATTGCGTTTGCGCTCAGATCTGTCTAATGCAGAAGTAGGTCACTGCAGGTTCCCTGGGGCCAGAGAGTTTCTGCCCTGATCTGTAACTAAGATTAAGAAGTGCAGATTTCACCAGTTTCCTGCATTTTTAACTCCCGGAGTTCCTGAATCTTCGATCTGAAGGGTATATGCACTTCCTGTGGAACATGCTGGAGAGGAGATGCATGGTAATGGGGAAAAAAAGGGAGGCCACTCACAAGTCAGATTTGCAAGCAGTGATGCTTATACTTGACTACATTGCAGTTGTGTTAGTGTTCTCAAATTTAGAAAGTCAGTTTGGCTTTAATTTTTATTCATTCATTCATTCATTCATTATATATTTGATTTTACAGTGTTTTTCAACTTAGACTTCATTCATTTATTTTTAATGAATTTTATGTATTGTCTTTCAATTTGCTACCATCCTGTCTGCACTGTCAGAAATAAAGGTACAGTTCTGTCACTGGGGTACAAAGTAAAAAGGTACAAATATGTACTTTTAAAGTACCAATATGTATCTTTAAGGTACCAGTATGGACCTTTAAGGTACCAATATGTAATTTCAAAGTACTAAAATGTACCTTTAAGGTACTAATATGATCTGTTTAGGGGTAGATAAAGTACAAAGACTTTTGTACCTTAGGGTCCCGCCCCAGCGACAGAACTGTACCTTTTTTTTCTGAGAGTGTGTTTCAAATAAAACTAATTGTTGTTAATGCTATTTTTAATTTAATATTAAATTCTGAATATTCCAAAAATTGCCATTATGACTTGATTTAATATTTATATATTATAATATTATAAACATTCAGTTAAATATAATTTTTTCGTATAGATTACAGTAATATAAAATTTAGTCATATAGCCCAACCTTAATATATGTAATATTATGTATATAACCTTAGTATATGTATAATATTACTTTTTATGTAATAATATAGCACTAATAATGTGTACATCCTTAGTTGTGTTCTAATCAAGTGTATTTAAAAATATGTAATATTCTGGCAGCTGGAAAAATTATTTATTTATCTATTTGTTTTTAACTTGTATGATAATTAAAAAAAAAATAATAATAATCGACTAGATTATTTATTTATTCATTTATTTTTTTATTTGTATTTATTTACACTGCCATTCAAAAGTAAGATTTTTAATGTTTTTTTTTTTTTTTTTAATTATCTTATGCTCATCAAGGCTGCTTGGTCAAAAATACAGAAAAAAACTGTAATATTATGAAATATTATTACCGTTTAAAATAATGGTTTTCTATTTTAATATATTTTAAAATATAATTTATTCCTGTGATGCTAAGCTGAATTTTCATCAGCCATTACTCCGTTCTTCAGTGTCACATGATTCTTCAGAAATATTCTAATATGCTAATTTATTACTTTTATTACCAATGTTGGAAGCTGTTGTGCTGCTAATTTTTATTTTATTTTATTTTTTTTTGGAGCCTGTAGTAAAAAGTTAAAAAGAACAGCATTTATTCAAAATAGAAAATGTATTCAAAAAAAGTCTTTGCTGTCACTTTTTATACATTTAACACATCCTTGGTGAGTAAAAGTATTAATTTCTTTCAAAAAAAAAAAAAAGAAAGAAAAAAAAAATACTGACCACAAACATTTCTATTTTAAATAAATGATGTTTTATTTATTTTTTGAAGAATCTTGGAAAAAGTATCACAGGTTCCAACAAAATATTAAGCAGCACAGCTGTTGTGGCATATTAGAATTATTTCTGAATGATCATGTGACACTGAAGACTGGAGTAATGATGCTGAAAATTCAGCGTTGTCTCGCTGGAATAAATTACATTCTAAAGTATATTTGAATAGAATATAGTTATTTTACTTTGAAATAATATTTCACAATATTACTGTTTTTTCTAGATTTTTTTTATCAAATAAATGCAGCCTTGGTAAGCATAAGAAACTTTAAAACTTTAAAAAAAGCATTAAAAATCCTACTGATCTCAAACTTTTGAATGGCAGAGTAAATACATTTTTCCATGAATTTTTAAATGAAAACAACTTTTCTGACACAGTTACCATAATATAATAAAAATGCAAATTTGAATTATTTGTTTGTTTGTTTTTGTTTATCATTGCATAAATATGATCTATGGGATTTATGCAATGATAAACAAACAAACAAACAAGTAGCCAGCTTTGTTACACCGCATTATTTAAAAATCATTTTCTGTTCTGCTGAACAGTGAACAAAAGGATCCTTATGTAAAAAAAAAAAAAAAAACACTAGATGTCTAAGTCTTCACAGAGAAGAGTACTTTAAATCAAGGTCTTAAAAAAATAAATAAACCCAGACTAAATGTGGTGCGTGTCACTTAGAGGAAAAATGTTTGTACTGAAGTGGAATGACTTCCATTATCCTTCAGCCTGATGGGAATCAGGTATCCACGATCAGACGGTTACATGAGATGCTACGTCTGCAGCCTGTTGTACCACAGCTGACTCACTGAGTACAAGAACAGCTTGTCATCCGTGTCTCTGCTCCCTCATAGCCCCAGACAACCTCTAGAATTTCTGCCACAGCATAAGTGATGCCAATAGATGCGTATACCTCAGGCATAGGGTAAAATCCCACCCATCCAGAGCTAGCAGGTAGCATGGCGTGTTCCTCTCAAACACAGTAGGATAGTCTGTGAGAAGACTCTTACAGGGACGCACTAATTAGTCTTTCCTCCCCCCAGCAAAACCTGCTGACCATGGAGCAGATCGTGACTGTGGAGGAGACGCAGATCAAGGACAAAAAGTGCATCCTGCTGAGGATCAAAGGAGGGAAACAGTTTGTCCTGCAGTGCGAGGTAGGGCACCTTCATGCTGTTGTCACCGTCTCGTCGTGGGTTTCTCTCTTCCCCTTTTGCCCTCGTATTGTCTTGCTTCACTGTTATTGTTTCCTATGCCTCTTTTTCAAACTTGAGTGAGTTATCTTATTATAAATGAGTACATGACAATGTAAAATATTGAAGTCCAAGTTAACAAAAGTCAAGCATTTAGTATTTATCTCTTTTCCCACCAGCGTCTTTGAAAAAAGTAGCCAGTCACCGCCAGCATTTTTCACTAAAATTTCATGGCCCCCAAAAAATTATGTTGTATGAATATCTGAACATGCAATACAGCAAAATAAAGAACAAAGCTAGGGATGCACGATATTATTGGACTGATATCGGAATCAGCCAATAATGACTTTAGATGTAAATATAGTCATCGACCCGATATGAAAAATTATGCTAAGGGTGTGCTAGCAGTTAGATCACTTCAGTAGTGTGGCTCATTTTTGAAGCAATGTTTTGCCTGAATGATGCTTAGAGTCACTGTTTTGGATCGCTGCATTTAATCTGAGAATTCACGTACAGAATGACACGTTCGATGTATGATAGAGTAAACCGTAATAGCAAGTGCAGTGTACCGAATGCCCGTTCGGTAAGGAGTTTTACTTCCATGGGGATGCTCTTGGCCTACTTCTAATAAAATGAAAGTTAAATACACAAATAACATTTTGACTGTTTCTGATTAAATAAAGCAGAAATTTATGTCATAAGATCATAAGTATGTTTTAATTTAAAGGACTCCTATTATGCTCTTTTACAAAGTTTTGATTTTGTTTACATTATTACAATACATTTCTCTGGCACATAAGGCTTGACTAGTTCCAGGTTTAATGAAGGCCCGCCTTCCGAAAACCAAATATGTTGTGATTGGTTAGCTCTCCCACTGCGTTGCGATTGGCAAACAGCTTAGACTGTTCCGTGTACAACTGTTAGTGTAAGCTAGATTAAAGTGATTCTTACGTTTTAAATATGGATATTTTTCTTACAAAAATGCATCGATTTGCTACAGGAGGCCTTTATTAACCCCCTGGAGCCATGTGAGGCACTTTTTATTATGGATGAACTTTATTAGACTTTATTAAGACTCTGAATTCGTCTGAAAGAAGGAAGTCATATACACCTAGGATGCCCGAAACCAGCTCCAGCATAAGGCTAAAAGAAGCCTAACATTATCAAAGAACATCATCACTGATTAGCCTAGCCTATTCTAGCGCAAATCAATGCATTTTAAAAAACGCTTGCGTTATAAGTGAAGCTATCTGCACTGTGTGATGAATAAATCTCTTACCACACACTGCACACGTCTGTGGCGCGTTATAGCTGCGACGTGGCAACCGGAGTAGATCATGGCTTCGGCATTTGTTTCGACCCCCTGTGCTGCACACGTCTATGGTGCGTTACAGCTCTAAAGTGGCCACTCTAGTGATTGCTTATGTTTATACCTGCTGCGCTGCGGCTAGTTGAAGCGGTTCTCCGTGCTGCATCCCCCACCTCGTCCTCGTCCCTACCCTCCCTCCAACAATTAGAATTTCCGTGGGCGGGATTTAATTTAATGATATTCTAATGGACGGCATAGTGACACCATTGTATGCGGAAAACAAACATTGTAGTCCAAAGGATCCGTTCGTTGTAGTTCTTAAAAAGGGATTTCTTTAAAAATGAAATATCTCCTTGGACTTTGAGACTTGTAACTTTGTAGATCTTTTTTTATGCCCAAAGATACACACCACACACTGACTAAAGTTCAAAAAGTGAAAAAGCATAATAGCACCCCTTTAAAGGACAGAAACTATAGATTACATAAATAAAAATCAATCACAAACATGTCACTTGTTAATTAATTAATTTTATATATACTGATTTATTCATTAATGTGTCATGACATTAATGTCATATAAATAAGATTAAATATTATAATTAATAATACTACACAGTTAACAACAAATATTACATAGTGTATTTTACTGTTATTTTATGACCTTGCTTTTCCTAGAAAATAAAACTTGGTTTCAGTTACAAAAATAAGGTGGAAGAGGTAAACCACTGTCTCTATGAGCTGCTTTTATATGATAATATTCAATTTATTGAGATTAATATCATTGATTAATATACAATTAATAAAAAGTGTATGTTACTGTTATTTTTTCTGCCTTGTTTTTTCTAAAGTTAAAGCTTTGCCTGTATGATTTATCTATATATGATTATTAAATTCAAACATTTGATTGACTGGATTATGCCTATACAAGCTATGACGGCATGGTTATTTAATGGTTTTATTTATTTATTTAAGTTTTAAATGGATAAATAGCCATAATTACCGCAATGTATACCTTTGGTCATGTTGCCAAGACTTCCTTCCTTTGCGTTTCCTCTTGTGTTACTTTTTACTTTTTTAGAAAAAGTAAAGCACAGCCTCTATAGGCTTCTTGTATATGATGATATTAAACTAAAATTGACTAGATAATCCAAAAAAGATGGATTGTGCAGAACAAAGCAGGGCCTTTGTGGCCTTCTGTATGTGCTGCTGTGAACTTCTGTTCTAGGAAACGTTCTTTCTTTTTGACTCTGTGTTCTGTGGGAAATATTTTTTCCCATCTGCACAGGAGCAGCATCTAAAGTGCACGTCCGTTCATTTGCAGACCTTAGTGAACATTGATCTAAAATTAAACCTCATGAAGGGCTGATTTGAAATGCTTTTTATGGGCAGCTCATGCCATACAAATATCTCTCACATTAAATTCCTCAAGCTGGATATTCCAATCCAGTTTGACATTTGCATGCTAATCATACTCCAGGCACAAAAGCATATCAAAATATTGTTGCAAAATACATTGTGCAACAATTTCTCTTAAAATAAAAATCTATTTAAATTTCATTAAACCTTATGATAAAACCAGTCATAAGGATCAATTTTTTAAAATGTAGATTTATACGTCATATGAAAGCGAGATACAACAGTTTGAAAATCTGGAATCTGAGGGTGCAAAACAATCAAAATATTGAGAAAATCACCTTTAAAGTTGTCCAAATGAAGTTCTCAGCAATGCATATTACTAATCAAAAATTGTTTAGATACATTTACGAAGGAAATTTATCTTCATGGATCATGATCTTTACTTAATATCCTAATGATTTTTTGGCATAAAAGAATCATTTGACCAATACAGTGTCTTGTTGGCGATTGCTACAAATATACCCGTGCTACTTACGACTGGTTTTGTGGCCCAGGGTCACAATTAACATCTTCCTTAAAGGAGAAGTTCATTTCCAGGACAAAAATTTACAGATAATTTACTCACTCCCTTGTCATCCAAGATGTTCGTGTCTTTCTTTCTTCAGTCGATAAGAAATTGTTTCTTGAGGGGAAAAAAATCAAGAATTATCTCCATATAGTGGACTTCATTGGTGCCCCCAAGTTTGAACTTCCAAAATGCAGTTTAAATGCAGCTTCAAATGGCTCTGAACAATCTCAGCCGAGGAAGAAGAATCGTATCTAGCAAAATGATCATTTGCGAAACAAATTGACAGTTTATATACTTTTTTTTTTTTTTTTTTTTTTTTACCTCAAATGCTCGTCTTGTTTAGTTCTGCGTAAACTGTTTTTTTTTTCCGGGTCAATACAGTTAGGGTATGTTGAAAAACTCCCCTCTCGTTTTCTTCTCCAACTTCAAAATCATCCTACGTCGCTGCAGAAGTACCGACCCAGTGTTTACAAAGTGAACATGTAAAGATGATCAAATGCCCTTTACAAAAAAAAATGTAAAACAATGATGTAGGATGATTCTGATGTTGAAGAAGAAAATGAGCCAGGAGTTTTTCTACATACCCTAACTGTATTGACCGGGATTACACAGACTACGTATGTGCATCGCAGAGACAAGACAAGACGAGCTTTTGAGGTTTATAAGTATATAAATTGTCAATTTGTTTAAAAAATGACATTGTTTCGCTAGATAAGACACTTCTTCCTCGGCTGGGATTGTTTAGAGCCATTTGAAGCTGCATTTAAAATGCATTTTGGAAGTTCAAACACCATTGAAGTCCCCTATATGGAGATAATTCCTGAAATGTTTTCCTCAAGAAATATAATCGACCCGAAGAAAGACAGCCATGAATATCCTGGGTTTTTATTCTGGAAGGAAACTTTTCCTTTAACTTGCTTTCAGAGTGTGGTGTGGCCTTATCCACAAAAGAAAGACATTTTCTGTATCATTTTACATTTTGCTTCCAAAAGCGCTGACTAGGTAGCTCACTAGGGTTTGAAATTTTTTTAGTATATTAAAAAAAAAAAAAAAAATCATAAAGCAGCTGAGAATGAATCACTAATGTTGTTTTTCTTCTCACAGAGCGACCCAGAGTTCGTACAGTGGAAGAAGGAGCTCACCGAAGCGTTCACCGAGGCCCAGAAGCTGCTGCGTCGTGCCCCCAAAGTCATCGGCAAGGGCCGAACCAATGTGGTGGAACTGTCCAAACCTCCGCTCACGCACCGTAACAGCAACGGCCTGTGAGCTGCCGCCCCCCAGCCCCCCCTCCCGCCACCCTCGTCCACCACTCCTCTCCATCCACCTCATAGACCCACATGCACACGCTCTCACACTCTCTGTCTCCTGGCAAAATGCTTGTCCAGCACCATTAGGCTTCCCAACGGGCACAGCGAGCCGCCATACGGTCCGTCTCGGACGGTTCTGCTGGATTGTGCCCTGCTGTTCCTCAACTGTTTCGTCAATCAAATGCACACGTGTACACAGCTCCTTGCAACTTGACACGCCAGGGTGGGCGTTGCTCCAGGATAATGTTAAAGAACAATCAGTGCTGAATTTGGGACCTCGTGGTGCAGGCTGGGATACTGCGCCCTTACTGCGTTTGTGAGCATGTCGTTCCTGATCCCTACGCTCTCCTTGCACTCGCCGGCATGCGCATATATAGGCAAAGAAAGAGGCTCTAATGAGCTTCTATACAAGTGGCAGTGTGCTAACACCGGACAGTATCAGTACCTCTGCTAGAGGGAAACTAGAGCCATGCGGCCTGAGAGATCTAATCAGATGGAAAGACCCAAATATCACTCCCGTTGTCTTTTCACATCCTTCTTGGGAACGCCAAGGCCACCTCGCTTCTCAAAGCGTATGCTTTGCACCACTTTCCGTCAACATCATGAGAGTGCATGCCGTTTCGTGCTTAACGGACTCGGATTTGCGGACTGTTTTGGCACCCAACCCTTGTCCTGTACTTGTAAAGTACAAAAGTCTTCGACACTTCCGTAACACTCGCTATTAAATGAACTGCGACGGCGAGTTTTGCGCATCCAAGTTGCGTTCTCAAAGGACTACGTACAGTATAAAAAAATAGAGAGCGTTTTTCTTTCTCTTTTTTTTTTTTTTTTGGTGCTCAGCCCTTGTAAACACCAAATTTGTTTGGGTCGCTCCTGTGCATTAAATGCGTGTACTTGTGCGTGTACACGATTGCAAAAACTAGTTGTTGTTGCTTTAAAGGAAATCCCCCCAGGAAGAATTGTTTTCTTTCACCTTGAATGTATTTTTGTTTTCTCTTTTTCGTTCGTTCGTGGATGGAGTGATTTACGCTGCTCGACACAATGGGACAGAACGTGGCGGGACGTTTACTAAGACACGAACCCAACCCCCCCCCAAATCCACAGAAGTGCAAAAAGTGCCAATGAAATAAACGTTCGACTTGAGACACCTGAGAATGAGTCCAGGCCACCTGTGAACAGTGTTGGAAACCCGAACGCACAGAATTAAAAAAAAAACTGAACGTATGGACGCCAATGATGATGCATGATGTCTCGGTTCGAGGGACCACTTGGAAAAAAAAGAAAAAAAAGCAGCAGCAGCGACATCCCTGGAGTCTTTTATCCGACTGTATATATGAATCCTTTCTCTGTGCATCTACAGTATAATCTTCTTGACGATGTTTGCATATATGGCGAATCTCTGTCTCTGCCTGTCTGTGTTTGTCCCTATGTCTCAGCTTTGGGGCGGGCGGGGTGGGCGGGGTTCACATCTGTCAATCAACCGGCGGGCGTGTGCAAACCTCTTTTAGGACCGTCGGTGTGAGAGAGCGGAGAGTCGGATGGCTTATCTCATAATGAGGTGCGAAGAGGTCTTCTGGCGTCGCCGTTATCCATTCACAGGCAGGCAGACCGTTATTCAGTACGAAGGTAGGGCGCTCGCACTCACAGGTGTTCAGATAGGTGGAAGGAGAGACAACTTAAAACCGTTTGTTGCAAGGCTTGATTTGAATATAGGTTAAATTTTTATATTGTTTTGAATGTGACGCAGATGCAGATTTCTATAGATGACATATTTTTTGGAGTATGTTATGTGCATTTATTTTCAGTCTCTCTTTTTTTGTTGGAAATGGAAAAACAAGCACAGGCATGAGGTGATTTTAAACAAGTGTTTTCTTCATGTATATTCAGGTTCTTTTTTGTTTTCCATGCAGTAAGTTTCTTTTTCTACGACTCCGTCGTGCAGAAATGTCGGATCAGTTTTGTAGCCTTTAAAAATTGAGGAGGTGCCATCCCGAGGATGTTTTGGTGCCCTGTTTTTTTTTGATGTTTTGTTTTGAAACCAAAATGGCTTGTTTTGAAATACATATATATATATATATATATATATATATATATATATATATATATATATATATATATATATATAATATTATATTATATTCTATTATATTATATATCACTGCACTTTTTCCTCCACGCTTCACAAGCTGACAAAAAAATGTGCCAAATGACTGTAGGAGAATGTCCTTGAACCAATGAAAAGCTCACGCGATGCTCGCCGAGAGTTAAAATTGGTACGGGCGAGCGGCGGCGGCGAGTTTGAGAAAGGGTACAACAAAAATGTGACCAAATTCAGGTGACGTGGAACAAGTGGGCCACGGGGCGAACGAACCCTACATCATTGACGATACGCCTCAGAGCTACTGACCGGCTAGCCCGTTTCTCAAACAAAGGGTGGCACCTCCGCCAGTCTGAAATATCCATGTTTTATTCAGGGGTTTTATATTTTATTTTAACGGTAGCTTTTCAGTCACTTCGTCAGTGTTTGCTTCATTCGATTGCTTGTGTGTCTGTTCCGTAGCGGTGATTTTTGTGCGTGGGCGAATGCAGGTTTCGAAACGGCAGATGAATAGAAAAAAGAAAAACAAACTAACAAAAATCTAAGTATATATGTGTATATGAAATGAAAACAAATGAGCTTAGGTTTATTTAAAAGACTTTACGACGTAGACACGCAAAGAAAAAAAAAATCGGGACTCGGGAAGGGATCGGGTTCGACGTGAGTTCAACTATTTGTGGTGAAGAATCAGCTCAGATCTTGCACATAAAAGTTTAGATATTGTACCTACGAGTTACAGATTATTATTTTTGTTCGTTTAATACAGGACTCTCTTGCTCTCTTTCATATTTATTGTCTGGTCGGGGAGCTAGTCCCTCTGTGCGTTGGTTTACCTAGGGCACGGAGCTGTCGAGTATCCGGGTTTACAGTCAACCGAAACTCTCTTTTTTCATGTGCCACAAACAAGCGCAAACGCAAATACTACTGTCTGGGGTTATTACCGTTACGGTTATGATGATGATGATGATGATGATAATGATGATTATAATTATTGATAATATTATTCAATGAATGATAATTGTTAAGATTATTTTCCTTTGTTTTTGTTTTTTCAGAACAGCTAGGAACATGTGTGTTTGGACTGCTTATAAAAACAGTTCAGAAATAAAAGCCCCTTTTTTCGTGTTGCCACGTCTGTTGTCTCCTTCGTTTTCGATGATTTATCCTGTTTGTATTAGAACGAGGATGCTCGTTCGATTTAAACGAAGTCCTTAGTGTGAGATTTATAAACTCAAACCTCCATTAGCCAACTTTCAGGGCATGTTAAAGCCATTTGGAGGGACTGCGGCCAAGTCTCCTCGCTAGAGCTCGGTGTGATTGAGCAGTGCATTAGTGTTCTGGAGTAAACACTCCTCTCTTGGACATCCTTCTCTATCCTGCAGCTATAATCAAAGCTCAAATGAATCGCAGGGTTCTTGAGGTTTATTGTCCTTGCCGTATTGTAATATCTGTCCTCGTTTACCTCTGAATGTGGTATGGCTCAATGGGGTTTTAACTGCACTGATTGAAACTGCACTGGCCTTGGAACTATTTGAGTCACAATGTCTAAACATCATTAGATAAGAAAATCTCACCAAGTGGCATCTACACTCAAATGCTGCTAGACCTGTTCGTTTGGTTTCCTGTAAACAGTTTGCGCTTTCCTTAAAGGCGCTGCTCTTATGCAGTTACGTGAATTCAAAACTGACCCTTTTGCTTTTTGTTTTTCTTCATGCATTTGTAATCTTATATGTGACCCTGGACCACAAAACCAGTCTTGTGTTGCACGGGTATATTTGTAGCAATAGCCAAAAATACATTGTATGGGTCAAATTTATCGATTTTTCTTTTATGCCAAAAATCATTAGGATATTAAGTAAAGATTGTGTTCCATGAAGACATTTTGTAAATTTCCTACCATAATATATTAAAACGTAATTTTTGATTAGTAATATGCATTGCTATGAACTTCATTTGGACAACTTTAAAGGCGATTTTCTCAATATTTAGATTTTTTTGCACCATCAGATTCCAGTTTTTCAAATAGTTGTATCTTGGCCAAATATTGTCCTATCCTAACAAACCATACATCAATAGAAAGCTTATTTATTCAAATGATGTATACATCTCATATAAATCTCGAGAAATTTACGCTTATGACTGGTTTTGTGGTCCAGGGTCACATATTGTCAATTGAAAATGATCACCTATTTTTATCTGGTCTACTTAGTCAATTCCTGACACGTCAGCGGTTCTCAACCAGTGGGCCGGGACAAATGAGACAAAAGTATTAAAATAAGATAAAACAACTAAACCCCCTTAACAACCTTTTGTTTGAAGAACCAGTTCCTGCTGCTTTGAAAAACCTGGATGTATGAGGTCGCCTTATTTTAAAAGAGTGATTTCTAGTCCTGAAAAAGCCATAAATGAGTGTATGGGTCAATCTATAATCTCATTTCCGTGATGTATATTTTTAATATATTTTCTTCAATATAAAGCCCTGATGCTTAATTTTCTAGTACACAATTATATTTTTCCCAGTCACACTACAATGTGTTGAAAAAGCCATATCTTTTGTTCAAAAATGTTCATATCACATACAGCTCTGTTATTCAGCTGTCTGATTTTGTAAAGTTGCTACTCTGCATTTAAGCATAAAAATGACCTCAAATATACATTAATTTCATAGTTTTGCTTTCAGTTAGATTAGTCCTGCTGGGAAAAAAAAAACAGCTAAAACAAGCCTAGGCTGGTTGGCTGGTTTTAGCTGGTATAAGCTGGAACGAGCCAGCCTGAAAACCAGCTAAAACTAGCTACTTCCAGCTTATACCAGCTAAAATCAGCCAACCAGCCTAGGCTTGTTTTAGCTGTTTTTTTCAGCAGGGCTAATCTAACTAAAGGCAAAGCTATGAAATTAATTTTATATTTGAGGTCATTTTCATGCTAAGACCAGCCTGGAAGTGGCCAAAACCTCTCTAAAACCAGCCTGCTGACCAGCGAAGACCATATTAGGCTGGTTTTAGCTGTTTTTTGTCATCAGGGAGGTTATCAAGACATTTGGGTCTGCGCTTCAAAAATAATAAGTGTTTATTGTGATATAACTTGTTTTATTTGTGTCTGAAAAACCATTGTCAACTAAGTTACCCACTAGAAAACACCCCCTCAAAAAGAAATGGTTGGTCCAATTCTCGCATAATTTGCACCATATGATGATATTTCCTCTGGAAGCACATGGATAAAACACTAGAAGTGATGTTCTCTCTCTTTCCCCTAATATTGGTTAAACTATTAAACCTGTGTCAAGAGTGTTACACAAGAATTATCGCTGCAAATTTTAACAAGGCAGTTTAACTAAAACTTAGGTTTTGTTTCTGAAAATATATTTATTTCTAAGCATACCATATGCTCAGTAGTTTTAGGCTTCCATGTTGAGTATAGGCCCAAAACACTAAAAATGTCAACTAAGTTACCTGTCAACTGTGTCACCCAGTAACATGGTGGACAGTAGCAAACATAGATGGTATTTTATGCACATATTCCTACAGATCTCCTTTATATAGCACTTTATACAATATAGATTGTTTCAATAATACCCTTTAAAATGCATTTTTCTGTTTATGCCAAGCTCCAAACTAGTTTATTCGGTGATTAAAAATACTTTTAATTATCTAATAATACACTAAATCACAAACCCCAACTGTGAAAACCCTTGAAAAATGATTAGGCCCTTCAACTTTTGTTGTGAACAATGGAGAAAAATATTGAGAACCATGGTGACAGATTAGTCAAGTCTCGTTGCTTTTTACTCTGAAATGTCATATTGTGGAATTGAAGTTGTTTTTGACCGCAGTGCAAATGTGGCCTTCAATTGTGTGATGTATCTTGGGGCTACTGTATGTAAAATGATCTTATTTTTTTATTTATTTTCATTATTAGTTTAAAAAAAAAATGAAAACTGGTGCCATAACACAATAGCTGTTTACATGTATTAAAATAATGGGTTTATAATTAGTTTGATGGACTGAAAAGCCTTCATATAAACAAATCAAATTAAAAAGGGGGGTGTAGACCTGAAATAGTCCAATCAATAGGAAAAAAAAATGAGTCATGTAAACACTTGAGTCTGACTGTTTTCTGAATTGAATGTAAAAATACCTAATGCACATGCACAATGCCATGATGAATAGAATATACTTTTGTCATCTCATTTTTGGGAAATTTGGCTTTAAATTTGGACATCAAATGGCATGGCAATCAATAACCCCCTTAACATCACATAGATACACTAATAAAATGATGCAGCAATGCAAATACACTGCCTTTCAAAAGTTTGGGATCAGTAAGATTTAAAGAAGCCTTTTCTACTCATTTAGGCTGCATTTAATTGATCAAAAATATAAAAAGAACAGTAATATTGTAAAATAATATTGCAAGTTAAAATAAATTTTCTGTTTGAATATACTTTAAAATAGAATTTATTCCTACGATGCAAAGCTGAATTTTCAGCATCATTACTCCGGTCGTCAATGTCACGATCCTTCAGAAATCATTCTAATATGCTGATTTATTATCAATGTTTGAAACGGTTGTTCTGCTTCATATTGTTTTTGGAACCTGTGATTTTTTTTTTTTTTTTTTTTTTTTTTTTTTTGGCGCAGGATTTGATTAATGAAATATTTAAAAGGCAACATTTATTTAAAATAGAATTCTTTTTTAACAATATACGCTACTGTTCGAAATTTGGGTTCAATAATCTTTTTCTTTCTTTCTGTCTTTGCAAGACATTAATACTTTTATTCATCAAGGATGTTAAAATGATTTAAAAAAAAAAAAAAAAACTGAAGAGACTGGAGTAATGGTGCTGCTGAAAATTCAGCTTTGCTTCACAGAAATAAATTCTATTTTAAAGTATATTAAAATAGAAAACTGTTATTTTAAATTGTAAAAATATGACTTTTTTCTGTATTTTTTATCAAATAAATGGAACTTTGAGCATAAGAGACAAAATCCTACTGGTCCCAAACTTTTGAAACATCAGTGTATATCACACCCGGTTACATATAGAAGTCTTACAAATCATATTTTGGAATTCTTGGCACAAAAGAGTTTTTGTAACGATTTGATTCACATTGAAAATCTAAATCATCTCCTCAAATATACAGTAAGAAGCTGAAATTCTCATGTCAGTTACAATTTTCTTGCTTTATTTTAATAGAGTAGCCTCATTCAAATTGTTTACATCAGTTTTACATTATATCATTGTGTGTTTATTTCCATCTCACATCCGTGGATTGTCAGTGGATGAGTCTGAATATTTACTAAATATTTGCTTAAAAAGCTCTCTTGATGTTTGTCATCAACGGTAATTGGGACTGAGAACTGCGCTGAAGGGTTTGAAATGCATGTAACTAACATGTAAATGAATATGTGAATCATATCAGTGTTTAGGGTTTATAAACCGTTGAGGTCAAAAGTTTATATACACCATGCAGAATCTGCAAAATGTTCATTGTTTTACCAAAATAAGAGGGATCATGCAAAATGCATGTTGTTTTTTTTTTTTTTTTTAGTACTGACCTGAATAAGATACTTCACATAAAAGGCATTTACATATAGTCCACAAGAGAAAATAATAGCTGAATTTATAAAAATGACCCTGTTCAAAAGTTTACATACACTTGATTCTTAATACTGTGTTACCTGAATGATCCACAGCTGTTTTTTGTTTAGTGATAGTTGTTCATGAGTCCCTTGTTTGTCCTGAACAGTTAAACTGCTTGCTGTTATTCAGAAAAATCCTTCAGTTCCCATAAATTCTTTGTTTTTTCAGCATTTTTGTGTATTTCCAGCAATGACTGTGATCTGATGATTTTGAGATCCGTCTTTTCATACTGAAGGCAACTGAGGGACTCATATGTAACTATTACAGAAGGTTCAAATGCTCACTGATGCTCCAGAAGGAAAAACCATGCATTAGGAGCTGGGGGGTGAAAACTTGTAGAATTTGAAAATCAGGATAAATTCAACTCATTTTGTCTTCTGTGAAACATGTAACTAGCTTCTGAAGGTCAGTACTAAATGAAAAAAAATCTGATATTTAGGCAAATAAAGAAAAATCTTCATTCTGTTCAAAAGTTTTCACCCTCTGCTCTTTATGCATTGTTTTTCCTTCTGAAGCATCAGAGAGCATTTGAACCTTCTGTAATAGTTGCATATGAGTCCCTCAGTTGTCCTCAGTGTGAAAAAATGGATCTCAAAATCATACAGTCATTGTTGGAAAAAGTTCAAATACACAAAAATGCTGAAAAACCAAAGAATTTGTGGGACCTGAAGAACAACGGCCAGTTTAACTTCAGGACAAACAAGGGACTCATGAACAGCTATCACTAAACAAAAAAACACAGCTGTCATTATTCAAGTAACAACACAGTATTAAGAATCAAGCGTATGTAAAGTTTTGAACAGGCTTATTTTTATAAATTCAACCATTGTTTTCTCTTGTGGACTATATGTAAACAAATTGTATGTAAAATATCTTATTCAAGTCAGCACTAAATATAAAATAACATGCATTTTGTATGATCCCTCTTATTTTGGTAAAATAATTAACATTTTGCAGATTCTGCAAGGTGTATGTAAACTTTTGACCTCAACTGTACCTATTCCTTTCAAAATCAGAAATCAAATTGCATCCATTCCAAGTAATAAAATACCTAATGTTTCTATCCACCTAAACTGTTTCAGCTAATGAAACCAGACAAAGCAAGACCTTTAGTGTGAAATGGGTTTAACATGATAATCAAGTCTGCTAAAGATTAAATTTAGATCATCTTGAGATCAAAACGACTGTATGAGATACTCCTCCATGGCGACTTCATTTGCAAACCGTAATAGCCATTGGCCTCCGGCGTTTCCTCCCAGAGATCATGACTGTGATGATACGCTCATGTCCTCTCTCTAATTCTCTCTGACACCTCCTCCCGCTGTCCTGCAGCTCACCTCCCACCCCCTGCGTCTCACAGCTGAGTCTGTCCATCAAACTGCACCGGCAGCCATGAACAAGCCTGGGGATGGTTGGCTTGTGTGTTTTTTCGAGCTGTTTGCAGCACTGTTTCCCCTGATTTTCAACATCTAAATGTCCAATGGAGACATTCTAGATGTCCAGGCTTGACAAAGTCCATGTGAAACTGTTAACTGCTGCCGAATTAATCCACCATGTTTTGAAATCATCCACATCAGGTGATGCATCAGATCCTCAACGTGTTAAAGTCAAAATAATGTCCCGTTTCCCCCCAGTTTACAGCACTCAAGTGTTTCCCAAACAGGGTAGTATGTCCCACCTCTTCTAGCCGCGGGATATTTATAGCCGGGTCTTGTGTTAACTCAGCTGCCATGCTTATCTCTCTGTGTGTGTGTGTGTCTATTTCAGATTGTAGCTTCACCCTCTCAGTGACAGTGAGACTGTGTTCCTTGCTTTTGGCCTCTTAGTTTTTCCCCGGAGTTTCACACATACATTTCTCTCATTGGATATATTCTTTCACTCCATCGAGGAACCATCACAAGGTATGACGGTTGACACCCAAATCTGTTCTTTTGTAGATACTTTGATTTATTTATAGGTTTCAGACCCTCACAGACACCCATGTCAAGTTTAGCCAGTCTAGCGTTCTCCTCATGTAATTTTGGGACGTTGGGAGATTTGTCTAGGCCCAGAAGTCAAGTCTTTTGTTAAGGTTGGGAAATTAAAGGCCTTGTTTTTGGATCGCCGGGATATTCCCCGACTAAACGTGGCGCTGACTCCAGCTGAAACCTGAGCTCTGTCTCCCAGGATCATTTTCAGCCGCTGACTGATTTGTTTTGTTGTTTGCCGTGTAACGTCGAAGCGGATGACAAGATGTCGAGGTTTGGCAGGATTTGAAATGAGAATGCAATGTCATGGTCCTGCGACCTGAACTTCACATGAGTCAGAGTTTGTGTGCATTTGCATGAACATGAAGTGATTTGCAAGAAACAAGTGAGCAACTGTTTATCTTACAGAGGAAGCTGTGATTTGCAAAAAGGTGCATGAAAGTTTGACATATTCCATGATATTTGATGATTAACGTTTATGTGGTGTCAACATGGTTTTTCAAAGTCATATTTTATTCTAGGCATAGTTATATATTTCATAACAAAAAAAATGTGAGTCGATCATTTAGATCAAGAATTTATCAATAAATGGGAGGGAGATCTAACATAAAAGGATGGTAGTATATAAAAAATAATCACAATAATAATTTCATGGAAACAAGTATTTCACCATAATAAAAGTTTGTTTTTGACACTATGGTACACATGTTTAAAAAAAAGAAGAAAACAAAATATTAATATTTTAAGTTAATATTTTATATGTGACCCTGGACCACAAAACCAGTATTAAGTTGCTGGGGTGTATTTGTAGCAATAGCCAAAAATACATTGTATGGGTCAAAATTATCGATTTTTCTTTTATGACAAAAATCATTAGAAAATTAAGTAAAGACCATGTTCCATTAAGATATTTAGTAAAATTTCTGCTGTAAATATATCAAAACTTTATTTTTGATTAGTAATATGCATTACTCAGAACTTCCTTTGGACAACTTTGAAGGTGATTTTCTCAATATTTTTCTTTTCTTTTTTTTGCTCCCTCAGATTATATATATTTAAATAGTTGTATCTCGGCCAAATATTGTCCTATCCTAAAAAAGATTATTTAATCAGCTTTCAGATGATGTATAAATCTCAATTTTGAAAAACTGACCCTTATGACTGGTTTTGTGGTCCAGGGTCACATATGGTTAAAAAGAAGTATCCCTGAAAATCTAATTCCATAAGGACAAATACTTCACCCTAATAAAATGTAATTTCAGACAGTGTATTTCCAAAAAATCAGGGAAAAAAATATCATGGTACCTTTAAATTATTTTGCAAGCTATTCATTTGTTTTTGTTTTTTATTGTATTTTGTATTCATTTTTTCCTCTTCCTTCTTTTTTCCCCTCTTATTTCAAGTGACGTGGCAGAATTTTCATTTATTCTCAATGCGAAAATATATGTAATGTTATTATATTATTTATAATTAGGATTATTAGTTATTTTAAACTTATGTGTTGTATTATGACATTTTAAAACCCATTTCATTTAGAATGTCATGAAAATAATCTCACAAAATATTCTATTAATTATTAATATTTAATAAATACAAAATATTATTTATTAGTAAGGTAACTATTTTATTATCTTTTCATGTTATTTTTATTTTAAATTAAATTATTGGCAGCATATTATATTTGATTAGAAAGAAAAATTCCTGAAAATCCAATTTCATAAGGACAAATACTTGACCCTAATAAAACTTATTTTCAGACACTACATTTCTACATGTCCATAATAATAATATAGAATCTTTTAGAGATTTTATTGCAAGCTATTCGTATATAAGGCTTACACTTTTTGTTTGTTTGTTTTAGTACAATAATACAGATTTTGGTCATGAGATTTTTATTTTCTGGCGGAAAATAAAGTTGTGAAGTTTCAAATACTTCCGGTTCCGGGGGAATAACAACAACAACGAGCAAGATGGCTGAGGCGGAGGGAGATGACCGCGATAGACGGGTTATTATTGCCTCATGACTGCTAAAAAATTTGCCTTGTGTGCAGTAGAATTTTGATGGGTCGCAATGCATCATTGAATCGAATTGAATCGAATCGTTACCTGGTGAATCATAATCGAATCGAATCGTGAGGGCAGTGCCAATGCACACCCCTAATATATATATATATATATATATATATATATATATAATATACAGTGCACAGCATAAATGAGTACACCCCCTTTAAAACTTAACAAATTGAGCAATTACTCTTCACTTGAAAGACATATTAGGATTCTATGGAGATATAATGTTCCAACAAGCCTGCTTGATCAATTACCAAAGAAGAATGTCAAAATTATTTAGCAAATTAAGATTTTCCTATCAAAGTGATAAAATGTTGTGGTGCAAAAATGAGTACACCCTCCTGAAAGTTACTAAATAAAACTAAAAAAAGAAAACAAAAGTGTAGGTTTAAAGCTATTTTGATCAACAGGTAAGTATACTGAACCAAAACTTCTAAAGACAAGTAATTTCCTGACAGTTAAAAGCGTTTTATAGCCTACTGAATCATACACAGACTTAATGCTGTCAACAATGAAACCACTTGGGAGAGAACTGCCAGGTGACTTATTTCTTAGCATAAAAGAGGACAGTGGTACAAGAGGAATACCAAATTATTGTTTTAAGTGTGAAAATATAGCAGAAGTAGCACTGACATTCAAAAACAATGGACTTGTGACAAAGCTCCTGAAATAATCAGGTCTTCACTTTAAGTTTTCATTTAATGATGAGTGAATTTTTGCTACAAAATGAGGCAGAGAAATACCTTGCAAGAGTATCAGAGCTGGCAAAAGCTATGAAAAGAGTGACACTTTATCTCACAGAGTACGAAGCAGCCTGCAGAAGTGACATGCATGGTTATTGTCACCACTAGAATTACCTACTGTAGCCAAAGCACAGTAAACTCATATAACCTCTTCCAAGGCCCATATTTATAAAATATAGACTTCTGGGAATCCATACTCTGGTGTCAAGAGACCAAGTCAATCATTTCGGATCCAAAAGCATCCAAAATGTTCTGGTGTTGCTACAGGAGGAGTACAGGGAGAAGTGCCTGGTGCCTACAGTGACGTTCAGTGGTAGTAAAGCTCTTCTGCAGGGATGTATGAGTGCTGAACGTGTGAGGGAGCTGTGCTTTATCAGCGCTGTCATGAATTCACACACAATGTGTGATGTAATACAAAAAACTGAAACTGCTGATGCTACCCTCCCCTCATTCCCTGCATTATTGGGCATTTTTTCAGCATGACAATGAGGATATTTATTTTCCCAAGGTGAAAATCTTTCAGTGGACATGTATTTCACTCAGTATTAACACTCTTGAGCAGCTGTGGGGGATTCTGTAGAGACGAGCTAAGCAAAACTCCCCATTAAAGACCAGGGCATTTAAGGAGGTCGTCCTCCAGGAGTTAAACAGGACAGATGTGAAAATTTGTGTATATATATATGTATTTGGTTCACTTCCGAAACAAAGGTTTACATATAATGTACTCACCCCCTTGTCATCCAAGATGTTCATGTCTTTCTTTCTTCAGTCGTAAAGAAATTATTATTTTTTTTTTTGAGGAAAACATTTCTGCATTTTTCTCCATATAATGGACTGGTATGGTTCCCTGATTTTGAACTTCCAAAAGGCAGTTTAAATGCAGCAGTCTTTTTCTCCCTGAACTCTGTGTATTCTGGCTTAAGACAGTTAGGGTATGTTGAAAAACTGCGATGGTATTTTCTCCCTCAACCTCGAAAATCATTTCGGAATCATCGCTGCAGAAGTTCCGACCCAGTTTTTGCAAAGTGAACATGCAAAGGAGATCAAACACCCTCACCAAAAAACGTAGAACAGCGATATAAGGCTATTTCGAAATTGAGGGAGAACATGAACATGGAAGTTTTTCAACATACCCTAACTGTCATGAAGTGGAACAAAAACAGTCCAGGCAGAGTAAGACAAGACAAGCATTTGGCATTAAAAAGTATATAAATTGTATTATTTTTATTAAAATAACAGATCGTTTTGCTAGGTAAGACCCTTCATTTACAACCGCATTTGGGATCGTTTGAAGCTGCATTTAAACTGCATTTTGGAAGTTCAAAATCGGGGCACCATATCAGTCCATTATATGGAGAAAAATCTGAAATGTTTTCCTTAAAAAAAACATAATTTCTTTGCGACTGAAAAAAGAAAGACATGAACATCTTGGATGACAAGGGACTGAGTACATTATATGTGAATCTTTGTTTTGGAAGTGGACTTCTCCTTTAACTTTTATTATTTTATTATGACAGGACAACGTAGAGCAGACAGGGCGCTTAGTGGGAGGGATCGGGAAAGGTCCTCGAGCCAGGATTCGAGCCTTGCTCACAAGGCTGTCTGCAACGGTCATCATATATTTTAATTACAATAATTTAATTTAATTATGATCAGCTATCTATATTAGTAGGTCCCTGGTTTTCCATAAGTGGTAATACTGAGTTGTCATAAATTTAAAAGCTTACAGCACCTTAAGTGTCAACAGAGAAACTGATTTGTAAAATGAAAAACTGCTGGCTGAACACCGACATTGGTAATGAAGCACAGATCTGCAGTGTTTCCAGTCGATTCGTGCCATTTGGCCTTCATTACGCTCGGCTTCTGGGTTTGTTTTCGTCATGTGTTTGTGTTGCTGGAGCGGGCGCTCTGTATTTATCATGGAGCGAATGTTTCACTGAAGACTGTGGAAGAACATAATCTCTTCCATTTAGTGTCTTATTGCCTGAAGAAGCTCAGTTGGATTTGTCATCAGCAGCCTAATTCTAGACATTGATGTTTTCTGTGTATTTGCCTGTGCAAAACTCACTGTCACAACGCCAGGCTGTTCCGTTCTACTGCGTTTACAATGGTTTCTGTGGCATTACCCCTACCCAAGTCCATAAGATATTCAGTTTCCTACTGTAGATGTGACTCAGGTCCTTCCTTCTTTCTAAATTCATGCAGTTATGTGTTGAGGTTTAATATATTTTTATATCAGCAACAGTACTAGTGATCCACGGCTCCTTAGCAACTGCCACTATTAATTACAGCCTGGCCTCCTGCATTACAGTACATTTGCTGAGCGATGACCTCTGCTACCCTTCTGCTTTATATCGCTCTGGGTTAAAGTGTTGGTAAAAGAAGAGCCAAAAGGGAGTAGTTTTGTTTCATTTGAAATGATGTAATCCATAAACATCTCGCAGCAGCAGGGTGGCAGATGAACACACACAGAGATGTTTTTATGTGTGAAATAATTTGCATAATGTATCCTGTATCTGCTAATGTCTGTTTCACCAGTTTGCCAAGATTTCAGAGATAAATTCTAGATTTTAAGAAACAGTATTTATATAAAGGGAATCTTATGACAATGCAAAAATATATAATATAATATAACAATTTAATTAGGAAGTAATTATTAGTTATTTAATAAGGTATTTAATAATGTTTATTTAGAGAAAATCTCATGATAAAATGTCAAAATATTATAATTACTCATAATTAATAAATACAAAATATTATTTATTAGTATTTTATTTTATTTTATATTTATTGACTGTATTTAGCTATATTTATACAATATTGCATATTGCAGTAGAGGAATTACATACATCTAGACAAATAAATTCATTACAAATATAAGAATTTATTCGTACATTATATCTAACTATATAAACCATTTGATTATATATTTATGCAATATTACATGTTTAAAAATGTAAAAGATAATAGTAATATTTATTAAAAATAATATATTTTTTTATTTTATTTTATTATTTTCAATAATTATAAAAAATAAAAACATTTTCAATTTAAAAAAAAATGTCCAAATATTATAATAAATACAAAATATTTATTAGTAAGGTAATTGATTGTATTTAACCGTATGTTCCTACAAGATTGCATATTAAAATATTTATTTATTTATATAGACAGGTATTTATTATAAATATAATATTTATTCATAAATTAGAATACATTAACTATTTGACTACATATTTATACAACATTACATAATTAAAAATGCAAATTATAATAGTAATAATATTTTATAAATTATATGTATTTTTTATTTTAATGTTTAGTAAAATATTTTATTATAATAATACAATTTATATGATATAAACGCCTTTAGTAACTAAGTATTTTGCTAAAACATTCTAATAAATGGTAATGATAATATTGGGAGAATATAAGACTCATTTTTACAGTTTACATTTAGTAAATTTTTAAGCTATGAATTATTTATTTTATTTTATTTTATTTTATTTATTTATTTTATTTAACTATATATTTATACAATGTTATAATAATCTTACTATTATATAAATATATATACACATTTCTCCAGTTGATTCACCCCAGTTTATTATGATAATTTCTCATGTTTTGTGTCTTTTTCCCCATTCACAGGTCCACAGTGTCACTGTTTCAGTCTTTCGCTCCACTTTGTGTCCTTCTTCCCATCACACCTGGCTGAGATCTCCCCAGCCGAGCTTTCACCCCTCATCCCGCCATGGCGCTCTCCTCACGCTTAAAGCTCTGGGAACAGAAGGGAGGTGCAGGACGGCTGCATGCCTGGAGCTCAACTCAACTCAACTAACCCGACTGCTGCCTGACTCACACTTTATTAACCAGCACATGCTCAACGATTAATCACTGTCCTTTTAGAGATGCTTGTAGTCTGCCTCTCACAGACCACACACTGACATTTACTGAAATATGAAAGTCAAAAGACTGCCTACGTCTCTTTAAGTCTCTGTAAAGTATTATTATGCTGAAAACAGCTGAGTAGAATTTTTATTTCTGAATAGAAAGTTTCTTTGATAAATAGAAAGTTCAGAAGAACAGTGTTTATCTGAAATAGAAATCTTTTGTATCGTTATGAATGTCTTTATCATCACTTTTGTTTAATTTAAAGCATCCTTGCTAAATAAGTATTAATTTCTATAACTTTTTTTATCACAGGAATAAATTACATTTTACAATATATTTAAATGGAAAGCAGTTTTTTTAAATAGTACAAATATATCACAATATTACTGCTTTTTGTTGTATTTTGGATCAAATAAATGTAGACTTAAAAGATTTCTTTAAAAAAAAAACATTAAAAATCTTACTGTTCAAAAACTTTTGACTGGTAGTGTAAAAATTCAGCTTCTGTGAAAGAGAAAAGACTGAAATGGGTGTTTGTCAATAGTACATTTTAACTACATTGTCAAAACTAATAGCATCACAATATCGCAATAGTATTATAAATGTAGCTTTTTTTTTTTTTTTTAACCTAAAATCACATCAAAAACTATTTTCAGGCTGACCCTGCTAGTGTATGATAAAGGGTAAATATTGTGTAAAGTTAGTGGCCTTAAAACAATAAATTAGCAATTTATTAACTAATTTTCTACTACTCAAATTAGGCCCTTATGCTTGTTTGCTTTCTTTAATAAATGAATGAATATATATTTTAATAAATGTAGAATATATGCTAGATACATTGTAAAAATAAATTAATACATTATATATATATATATATATATATATATATATATATATATATATATATATATATATATATATATATAAAACAAAGCATCTGTTTGCAACGTGGGTGTGTATAGTACAAAAAAATTAGCGTTTTTAATGGACAATCTTTATGTTAAACAGTATTATTTATTAAACATATTAATATTTAACATATGAATAATAGGGCTGGGTAAAAATAAAAATGATTTCACGATTTTTAATAGTTCTACGAAACGATGTCGATTCTTAAATACCAAGAATCGACTAGACTAGCCTACTTTCAGTCAATGAACAACATTGTAGCACATCTCCCGTTCAAAAAATTGCAATAAGTTTTGTGATTTGTTACTTTTGATATTAAGTCTTAGATTTCAGAATCTGTCCATTTTATTACCGTATTCAAACAATAAATACCGTTTTGGCGCTCTTTAATGTTGAGTGACAGATCGCTGTAGCGCCTCAGTTGAAGAGCAGCGGCAAGTGAACTGATCATCTTATCCGCTTCAATACCAATTTCAGCATGAAACAAACAGGAAAAACACCGAAGGTATGTTAAAAGAGAGAGTACAACTTAATGAAATCCGTGCCTGTGTCGTGTAATTGCTAAATCAGCGTTTCAACAGCTAGTAAACAATGTCAGGTAACGTCACATTTACCTCAGGAAAAGGTAACGTTACCTCTAGTCAGCTAGAAAAATAAACTCTAGAGAGGGGAATTTGCTAAATACATGCACCATATAATATATTGATTGTAATCTTTACTGTTCTTCGGTTTTTTTGTTTTTTAATCCGTCAAGTTTTTTTTATGACAGCCACCGTTTAAATGTTTGTATATTTTGAAAACGTAATTTAAAAATATACCTCAACTATTATAAAATTTACTGCATAAATTTCATTGTTTACAATATGTGTGCCTCTCACTAGTTGTGTACAACACAAAATAATTAATTAATATTTCATAGTACAGTTTTAAGCAGGCTTTAATTCTCTTGTGTGACCCGTGTTGTTGCTCAGTGGCTCTCTATGGTGCTCCACTGCTTGATACGCATTAGCATGACAGGAGTCTTAGCATGTGTGATGTTATTCTGTAAATCAAGGGTTTTAACTTGACTTGAATCTGTCACTGGGTATTTATTATTATAAAACTAACCCATATAAGGTACTTTTCCAGTTGTTTCCAGCTGTCATGTACACGACTGTAAACCATACATGCTAAAGCACTCTGTTAGGGAATTTTAGCTAACTGGTATTGCAGTTATTGTAAAGTGTATCTAGTGTTTCAGCTCTGCTGGTCTGCTGAAGGACATCCACTGCCCTCAGCTCACATGTGTTTAATAACACTGCATGTGCTGCTAATAGAGCAGCAAGGACATCAGTGGAAACTTTTAGTGTGTATATGAGACGCTTACTAAAAATATTGTGTCTTTAGTTTTCACCCTCATGAAAATTAATCATGGTTTTACTATGGTACGACTACTTGTAGTAAACTACAGTGTTTTGGTAGAAGATCCATAAACAGTCATGCTAATATTGGGAAATACTGTTTTGTTTTTTATAGTATATATTGATTTTTACCTGTGGTCACTATAGTCGTACCACAAATACTCTTTTTATGTTTACTGTGCATGAACTATGGTAAGTTGGAAATTGGATGTTTGTTTGCGCATGTTTCTTAATATTATGGTATATGAATATGTTGATCACCTTTACCATAGTATTTAAATTATCATTAATGTATATAATATATAATACAGCATAAATATAAAAAAAAATGTTTTTCAAATAAAACCATGCTTAAAATATTATGCATTTATGTAAACTTGTTGATGTATATGTACATTTTAAAAAATTAGGAAATATAAGTTAACTTATTAAAAGGTAAGTATATTTTAACATTTTTATTAGCAAAATTTTTATTACAAATAATTTTTATAGCTTTTTTTCATTTGATTTTTGTTTTATTCCAGATAAAAATAAAACATTCTTAAAACAATATTCATGTAAAAATGTTATGACAAAATACTAATAATTAAATGCATGTTTGTGGTGAGAATGTTGTTGCCTTCGGATCAGTTTTCCTGTGATTTTGTCATTTAGATGGATTGTTTGTTTGTATGGAGTTCATGACTGGAGCTCTTGTATTCCTCATCTGTGAACAGATCAAGGAGGAGAAGAAGCCTCCAGCCACCGCTGCCGCACAGCCTCCTCCTCCTCTCTCCGCTGTCCCGGGAGGATTCCTCAAACAGCTGGTGAGAGAGACCGAGAAAGAGACACGCCACAAAGAGCCAGAGCTCAAAGAGGAGAAGGCGGTGAGATCTCACTTCACTGGGTGGGATTCTGCTGGAAGAACCTGCAGGTTTTGCAAGATTTATCTGGTCAAGTTGGTTATTTAACACTGAAGCGGCTGGTTCCATGGTGGTCTACCAATGTCAACCAACTTGACCAAGATGATATACCAGGGGCTGGATGAAATATTCTTTAGAATCTAATTTTTTGTAACTGCTATCAACTTTAAGAACAGATTTAATAATATTTTGTATTACAAAAAAGATTACGTAAGAATGTTCGAAAGACAAACAAAAAAAAAAAAAAGAAGAAACTATTTGAATGTGTGAATTCCTGAAAAGCCCAGTTCTTGTAAATAACCTTTGGAATTTGGATAAGCTCTAACTTGTCTTAATCCCCAAATTTAAGATGTTTAATGAATTTATTGGCTTAAATGATTAAATAATGCAATATAACATATAAGGAAATACATGAATATAAGAAAAAATAAGATGTTCTTAAAATATTTGCAAAAAAAAAAAATCTTTTAAGAATTGCACTTTTTCAAACTTAGAATTTACTTTAAGAATTGTCTAAATGTCTTTCTTAAGGAAAAACTATAAAGATGCTCTTAATATTTGCAAACTGAAGAATTTTTCAAGAATTGCACAGATTACCGTTGCTATATAAACTTAAGAGTTTATCTTAAGAAATCTCTTCTGTCTTAAGGAAAAAAGATGATCTTAACATATTTGCAAATCTTTCAATACACTTGGGAACATTCTAACAAATTTAGAATTCATCTTAAGAAATGTCTTAATTTCTTTCTTAAGAAAAACAAGATGTTCTTAGGAGAAACTTTGCAAACTACTAAAGAATTTTTCAATTATTGCATTTTACGAACCTCTTAGAATCTTAAGAAATGTCTTAACTTCTGAAGAAAAAAAAAAAAAAATAAAAAAAAAAAAAAATATATATATATATATATATATATATATATATATATATATTATCAAATTTCAAGAATTATACTTAGGACCATTGTTACGAACTTAGAATATCTGCAACTTTTTTTAAGAAATACATTTTATTATTACACTTCGGAATCCTTAGAATTGAGCTTAAAAAATATCTTAACTTCTTTCTTAAAAAAAAAATAAGTTCTCAAAATAGTAGCAAATTTTTCAAAAATAACACTGAAGAACATTCCTACAAAATCAGAATATTTTTCAAGAATTTTACTTAGGAATTCTTAGAATTAGTCTTAAGAAAGGTCTTAGCTTCTTTTTTTTAAAAAAAACAAGAAGTTTTCAAAATAGTAGCAAATTTTTCACAACTTTGTTACACTTTTTACATTCTTACAAACTTTATAATTTATCTTAAGAAATGCCTTGGCTTCTTTTTTTAAGAGAAAAAGATGTTCATAAGAAAATATTTTCAAACTTTTCAATTATTGCAGTTGGGAATATTCTTATGAACCTCTTAGAATCTTAAGAAATGTCTTAAGCTCATTTATAAGTAGTTTAAATATTTGATGCCACTAACTGTTATCATTTATTACCTCTCCATTGTGAGCTGGTTTTAGTTTGGTTTACCAGCAGGTGAGGGTCTTGTTTTGATGTAAAAATGACTTACACCAGACTCCTTGTGTTTTTAACACCCCTCACAGCCCAGGAAACTCAGCGACAACCTGGTCCAGAACTTCTTACTTCCCGACCAAACTCCTCCGATACTGGAAGCGGAGATGGCACTTCGAGCTGAGCAGCTGGTGAACGGGGAGCGCGGCCGCCACACTGCACTGACAGAGAAGAAAACATCCACTCCCAGGAGGATCATGTCACCCGATCCAAAAAGTCAAAAAATCGACTCAAAGTCTACCACTCCAGAGGTTAGCCGACAGGAACAGACACCCAGTCCCAGGACAGATACAATGAAATCTCCAGCCCCACCAAAGGAAAAAGAAGTGAAGAAAGAAGAAATAAAAGTACAACAGGAAATCAAACCTCTGAAAAAGGAAGTGAATGAGCCGAGGCAAGAACCTGAGGGTCAGATCACTGTAACCCCCATAAGAGAAGAGCCCAAGGTGCCAGTGGTGGGTAGAACATCACTGATACACCAAACACATCAAGGTTTACATGTTTTTTTAAGGAAGTCTGTTCTCTTCTTCTCTTCTACAATTTCAGTTTCTATTTTAGATAAATCTTATCATCTAAAAAGCATGAAAAGGCCCAAAAAAAAAGAAAAAGAAAACAGTTATTTTAAATAGTAGAAATATTTTAAAATGCTACTGTTTTTGCTTTACTTTGAATCAAATAAATACAGGCTTGGTGAGCAGAAGAGACTTCTTTAAAAAACATTTAAAATCTTTTGACTGATAGTATAACTGACACTATTTCTAACAACTGAGGCTTTTACTTATGTATCACAATGTGACTTTATATTATTTATATTAAATATTTCATTTAAATATTTTATATTTGTATTTCACAGTTTGTCACAGAATATTTCACAGTATGCTTTTTTCTTATTTTAAACTTTCTCACAAGTACCTGTTTCATTTTTTACTCAGAGATGCAAGTTAGCTTAATATTAGCTTAATATAGACAAACAAAAAAAAAAAAAAGATTTTATTTAGGTTAGATTTTATTTTTTATACTTTTTTTTCCCATCAGGAATGGATTATACTGGATTATAAGACTGCTGGTGCTCACTTTAACAATATTTTGTATTATTGTTGTAGATTTTATTACATTACTGTGTTAAGTCATTAAGTCACTGCATTAATTTTTGGCAAGATTGTAGCAGTGTTATTTTAGTATTATTTATTTACATGTCTAGTATTTTTAATGTTTTGTAAATTAATGTAAACATTTTTCATGTAATCTTTTTGTAATTTAAGTCAAAGTTTTAGTATTATGTGCTTTTTTTGTTTTTATTATATATAACTTTAACTTTTATGATCCACTTCAAATATTGACTACTGTATATATATTTCTATATATGTGTATATTTTTTCTATTTAGCTTTCATTTATTTCAGTTAATTTAAGTAATTTTAGTACTTTGACTTGTTTTTGTCAATTACAGATTTTTACTCCAGTTTTAGTTAACAGTGACAACAATGAATTGTGTAAAGTTGTTTTACCTGCTCCTTTTCCTTTTCTCTCTGCAGAGGGATGTGTGGTATGAAGCTGGCAAAGTGTGGTACGCTCACAAAGATGGTTATACGCTCGGTTAGTCACCTCTTATACTTGTGCTTGAGTATCCACCTGACATTTCAGAGAACAAAATCTTTTGTTAATGACGCATCGTTTGATATTTTTAGTAGTTGTTTTGATATATCATTCCTGAATTTTACTTAGTCATGTTTAAACATTAGTACAGCTCTCCTGTGGTGTCGAGTTACAGGTTATTAATAGCATGTTGTTTTAGAGGATGCTATATTTACATGTGGCCTTATTACTGTTTTTGGGACTATCCCAGAGGTCACTGTTTTTGTACTATGTAAAAGCGGCCTTGTTGCCTTCAGTTTCATGTCCCGCTCACTCATTTCTGGTGCAAGATTCTCATCTTTGCATGAAAAGATGGTAAAAGGCTCAGAGGCTAATCTTCTTGCTGATCGGATCTGTGGTGCCGTTAGCGTTACTTCAGTTTAGTGATGAATGGGTTTAGTGTTCTCATCTTATCAGGCTCATAGCCTCGCTAAATCTACGCACCGAGGCTGCCATGTTAGAAGATTCAAAGATTACTGCATAAAACACACAGTACTGCAGTATCTTCATGAAGCTAAATCTGTCAGGCTCTAAAAAGAACAAAAGCACCATAAAAATAGTCCATACGAGCTGTTGCACAAAGTTTGACGTGGTCATATGCCACTGGTTTCCAGATGTCATGTCATTGTACACAAAATATTGGATTTACATTAAGTTTTACAGTGACCTTTGACCTGCCTGGCCTCTGATTTGTCACAGCCACTCAGCTAAAACCGGATGAAGGCACACCAGAGCTCCCTGATGGCAGGGTGCGGGTTCGACTGGACTCTGATAGATCCATCCATGATGTATCCCAGTATGAGATTGAAAAGGTGAACTATTAAGCACTATTAACAATGGGTGTAACAGTACACAAACATGGCGGTTTGGTACATACCTCACTGTTGACGTAACGGTTTAGTACTTTTTCGCTCCTTTTTGTTTTAATTAAACAGTGGTTTACTTAAATTGTTGCTCTTTTAATTCAGTTATAGTCACAGTTGTCCTAAGAACAAAAATCTACCTCAGCTAAAGCTATATAGGGAGTCCCAAGTGCATAGAATTTAGTAGGGACCCTTGGGACATGTCCCTACCAATATCCAGCGACTACTAAATTATCCCAGGCAATTATTTGGTCAAATAATTAAATATGTGTATGTAACCACTGTTGTTGTAATTTCGGCCGGATCTGAAATAGGTCATACCATTGATATTACCTGAGAAGTTAAAGTAAATACACTAAAAAAAACTGCATTTTCAAGGATGTAAATTTAATACACGGGTGGAGTAAGAACATATATCTAGCAGATGTGTTTAAAACATAAATGCACAGTTACATACTGTCCTCTGAATTGCAACTGAATTGCAGTGGTCAGACTATTTCAAATACAGTGAATTAAGCTACAAACTCGATCATAATCCACAATGTTTCCATCTAACATGTATTTTGAGGCGCAGCTCGTCATATTAATAGTGTTTCACCAGTTACCAGTAAACCGGTTACTTAACTTACCTAACCTGAATATGTTTGTAGATTTGTTTTAAATGTTGTCTTTGGAATAGAAAAATTATTATTTTATTATTGTGAAATAATTGTAAAATTATTGTAAACATCATACTTTTTTCTCATATTTCAGTCAGTGTTATAAAACTAGAAAGCTAAGCCAGTACTAGCACTGATAGTGTCGTGTAAGCATGATTTGAACGCGAAAAACGAAGGAACAGACAGTCACGCTGGAACCGCTCCGATTGATTCAAACTCGTTAATTCGATCATTTAGTTTAAGCAATTCACTAGCAACTAAATATATAAAAAGAGCCATTAATTTTCGAATTTCGACATCACTTGTAATAGTTTAGCAAAGCATGTATATTAATGGGTACAACGGTTAAGGCTAGATGGGATACAGCTACAAAAATGAGCTTTTCGTGACTCCAAACCACTGAGTCTCAAAATGATTTGCTATTTCAAATCGTGGATTGCGAATCATTTTATTCAGACCAGGAACTTTAAATCGGGAATTGTGAATCCTTTGATTTAGGTCAGAACTTCAGGTCACGTATCGCGAATCATTTCGCAAATCATTTGATTCAGATAGTGGCTTAGGAGCAGGTTTGCGAATAATTTAATTTAGATCGGAACTTCGCGTTCGCGAATCATTTGATTCAGATCGGGAGTTCAAATCGCCTATTGCTAATCATTTACTTAGGTCGGAACATCAAACTTCATTTGATGCAGATCACGGTTTCGGAGAGGGTTTGCGAATCATTTTGTTTAGGTCGGAAGTTCGCGTTTGCGAATCATTTGATTCAGAACTTCAAATCGCCTATCGCATTTTATTTAGATCGGAACATCGAGTATCGTGAGTGATTTGATTTAAATCGGAACTTCAAAGAGGTTTTGTGAATCTTTTGATTCAAATCGGAACTTCAAATCGTGTATCGCAAATCGTGTATCGCGAATCGTAATTTTGATCGGAACGTCGTGTATTATGAATCATTTGATTCAGATCAGGACTTCGGTTCGCGAATCATTAGATTTAGATCGGAACTTCATGTATCGCGAATCATTTGACTTAGAACAGAACTTCGCATATCACAAATCATTTGATTCAAATCAGAAATTATAGCGTATCGAGAATCATTTGATTTAGATCAGGACTTCGGAGTGGGTTCGCGACTCATTTGATTCAGGTTGGGATTTTTTCTGATTTCTGTTTTTCTTTTCTTATTTTTTAATTAAACAGTACAAAACATCAAACCATTAATAAAGTACAGTTATAAAAACAAAACAAAGAAAAAAGAAAGTATACACAAATACAAAACCCTTAAGAAAATTAACTTAAGGGAGACGTATGATGATTGTAGAGATCCAGTTTTCACTGTTTTGGGATTACCAGAACTTTGGACAGTGTCCATACTTGTCTAGACCAACTTTGAGTAAAGAAAATAGAGGTTTACGCTACTGAACAGAAACACCTGTACCAAAATTCTTTGGTACAGCTATGTGTACCGTTACACTCCTACTTCTAACTCATCATATGTGCGTGACCAGTGCTGACATTGTGTTGGTGGTTGTGTTTAGCTGAACCCACCTGAGCTGGACCTGTGTGAGGATTTGAGCGACCTCATGAGCGTGAACGAGTCGAGCATCCTTCACACTCTGACCACTCGAGCTAAAGGACACCTGCCCTTGACCCACGCAGGGCCCAATCTACTGGCTCTGTGGCCACCACTGTCCCCGCCAGGAAAAGTAAGATTAGTGTATTCATAAAACCATCAGAGACCTGTATGATTACACATTTAGTTTGACATTAGCTATATAGAGCACATTAGCTGTACATTTATTGCCTAATGTAGTTTGCTTACAACAAAAATAAAATGTTTTTTGCTCAGAGTACTGTCAGAGTTTGAACTGTTTAGAATTGAGCTGAGAATCATTCATTCATTTGACAAGGAAAACGTTATCAAACAGAATGCTGTAATTTAAAGTCCCACCAGAGAACTTTTTTGACATGCAAAACATGAATTAGATTATTGAAATGTGTTTGCTTTCTGCTTCAGGGACTTCGGAGCAGACGCTGGGAGTCCTGGGAGGCTCCTAGTCCACTGCAGGCTCTGGTGAGGAGGGTGTACGTGTCCATAGTGGGTCAACGGAGGGACCAGACGCTGGTGGCTTTGGGCCGCAGTGGCACGGGGAAGACGACTTCCTGTCAGTCATTTTCCCAGGAGCTGCTGAAACAAGCGGGAACAGCAGGAGGAAGCCTTACCTGTGAGTGGATCCACTTTTGTCTTTGTAACCCAAAGGTGTAGAACAGCAGAAAAGAAAATCTCAAAAATTACAGATAGAAATGAGTTGAATAAGTGCTTGAATAATTTGCACACTGTATGGATTCTGTTTCTCAAAGAGCCTCTGGTGGGTACAGGCTCCTATCCTGTAATTACAACAGCATCTTCCTTTCACACAGTGACATGTTTCGCACCACTGAATATCAGCGCTTGTGTGTGAATCTGTTTCTTCTGACATTAAACGATAGGTGCTATAGCAACAGTTTAGAGGCTGTTTAGTGGTGTTTGTCCATTGTCACAGGTTGTGAGACATGATTTGTGTGTGTAACTGCAGTAGAGCGGCTCCAGGCAGTGTTTACAGTGCTGCGCTCATTCGGGTGTGTGAGCTCGTCTCACAGCGAGGCCTCGACTCGATTCGCTATGGTGCTCTCACTGGACTTCAACCACGCCGGACTCGCTGCTGCCGCACATCTGCAGGTGCTCTGATCTGTCTGTCCATCTGTACATCTGTCTGCCTATCCATCTGCCCTGTATATCTGTCTTTATCTATCTGTCTTTCTGTCTATCTATCTATCTGTCTGTCTTTCTGTCCGTTCGTCCATCTATCATCTGTCTGTCTGTCCGTCCATCTGTCCGTCTGTGATCTGTCTGTCTATCTGTCCGTCCGTCCATCCGTCCAATTATTCATGTCATCTATCTATCTGTCTATCTATCTGTCCGCCTGTCTGTCATTTATTTGTCTGTCCATCCATCCGTCATCTATTTATCTATCTGTCTGTCTGTCTGTCTGTCTGTCTGTCTGTCTGTCTGTCTCTCTGTCTGTCTATCTGTCTGTCTGTCTGTCTATCTATCTATCTATCTATCTATCTATCTATCTATCTGTCTGTCATCTATCTGTCTTTCTGTCTGTCTATTCATCCATCCATCTATCTATCTATCTATCTATCTATCTATCTATCTATCTGTCTGTCTGTCTGTCTGTCTTTCTTTCTGTCTTTCTGTCCGTTCATCCATCTGTCATCTGCTGTCTGTCTGTCCGTCCATCTGTCCATCTGTGATCTGTCTGTCTATCCGTCCATCCATCTGTCATCTATCTATCTGTCCGTCCGTCTGTCATCTATTTGTCTGTCCATCGGTCCGTCATCTATCTATCTGTCTGTCTCTCTGTCTCTCTATCTATCTGTCTGTCTTTCTGTTTGTTTATCCGTCTATCATCTATCTGTCTGTCTGTCCGTCCATCCGTCCGTCTGTGATCTATCTATCTGTCTGTTTCTCTGTCTGCCTGTCCGTCCGTCATCTGTCTATCTATCTGTCCGTCTGTCCGCCATCTATCCATCTGTCTGTACATCTGTCATCTATTTTATCTATCTAACTATCTATCTATCTATCTATCTATCAATCTGTCGATCTATCTATCTGTCTGTCTATCTGTCTGTCTGTCTTTCTGTCTTTTTGTTTGTCTTTGTTTATCTGTCTGTCTGTCCACCATTTGTCTATCTAGTTCATCTATCAAATGTTTTCTCTCTATGTTTCAGACCATGCTGCTAGAGAAATGGAGGGTGTGTCAGAGGCCGGAGGGAGAGAGTAACTTCCTGGTTTTCTCCCAGATGCTCGCAGGCCTCAGCACAGACATGAGGTCAGTTAGGTCCCTAGAGCTCTCTGTGGTCACTCTCAGTAGCTTTTTGCTTCTTGTATTGTGAAGCCTCTTTCTGGCTTCCTGGCTTCGGTCCTCACAAGTCTGAGTGCAGCGTTATTAGACGGCAAAGACAAAGTTACCCGTCATTAAACCCCAGATCATTCACCCTATTGTTAGAGGTTTGTTTTTGGATTCAGTTTCCCCTCAGAGGCACGCACAAGCTCTTCAGCGAACGCCGCTTTGGCAGAACGCCTGCTCTTTTCGTGGCTTTGCCTTAAAACAAAAGCTCCAGAGAGCTTGAGGAGGCAGGATCTTGCCTGATGTCATTTCCTGTTTAAATTTGAGTGTAACTGTCTTGTTCTCTAATCACAGGACTGAACTGCAGCTGCACCAGTTAAAGGAACACAACTCTTTTGGAATTTCATGCCCAACCAAGGTACATATTGTTTAAAAAAGCAAAAACAAAAACAGGAGTGAGAAAAAAGTAATGAATGGTAAACTAACGTGATTAGTGCATCTGCTCTAACATGATGAGCTGTGGTGCTCATTTGGGAAACACACATTTAAGTCTGGCTTTCCTGATCATGTTCTCCCCACATCTCCCCACAATTCCATGCATTAGAGAGGAAAGAAGTGTAAATTAATTTAATCTTAATCTTTGATTAAAATTTTAAAATTATTAAAAAAAGTAACTCAGTTTAAATTGAATTATTAAATTAAATGTAACTTGATTTAAATAAAATATAAATTAATTATTAAATGAATGTTTTTAATATAAAAAAATAATATAAATAAATAAAATAAATAAAAAATAAAAATTATAATTGTTTACATTATCGCCCAACAATATATTAAAAGTTGGGTATATAGTATATCCAATTTTATTCACATACATACAGTACACTAACAAAAATTAGTATATACAATATAGCAAATCTCAACTTCTTGATTGTTTATGTTGATGCAAAATGTAAACTATGTTATTGGCCTTTTGTAATCTGCTAAATGTGACTTTAAAAGGCATTAAAAAACCATTAATGGTTTTCTGTAAAGCTGCTTTGAAAATTTGTATTGTGAAAAATGCTCTACAAATAAACTTTAATATTTGATATTCAGTAATTAAATGAAAAAATATAACTTGTTTTTCCTTTTTGTCACTATTATTGGTAAAAGAATAGACAGAAATGAGACAGACTGGACTTGAACCTGTGTTTCCCGAATAAACACCATGGCTCAATGTGTCTTGCATGTGTGCTCAGACTTAAGCTTTTCTTTAATATGATTTAATACATTTTTTCATCGTTCACTTCAGGTGGATGAAAAGCAGAGAGCTTCAGTGGGTTTTGGGAAGCTACTGGCTGCCATGAACACTTTAGGATTCTCAGCAGATGAGCAGAAGGCTATCTGGCATGTTTTGGCAGGAATCTACCATCTCGGCATTGCAGGAACATGCAAGGGTAAATCAGGACTAGACTTAAGGCTGTGTTTTGTCAAGCATAAAGTATTAGGTGAGTCTTAACTCTGTTTTTCCTTTCTTTCACGGCTTCAGTGGGCCGTAAGCAGTTTATGAGTTTTGACAGCGCGCAGACGGCCAGTGCCATCCTGGGTTGTGAGGGAGAGGAGCTCCACACTGCCGTCTTCAAACACCACCTGAGGCAGTTGCTGCAGAGGGCGACCGGAGGCGTCAGGGAGCGCCGCGCCGCAGAGGAACCAGAGGAAGGTCAGAAATACACACTGTATAGACTGGGATAACAACCTGGACACCTATTATATGGATACTTACCAAATAAATTAAGAGTTTGGTTCCAAAAAAAATGAATTTCTGCCAAAATCAATATTGTATCTGGTCGGTATTGAAAAGTCCATTTTTAATTTTTACGTTCTGTCACGTTTTTTCCCTGTTTTTCCAAACCGAGACAAACGCCAGTCTCCCTTCACTGCAGAATGCGATACATTCGCTTAACAAATCAGTGCGACTGACCCGATCAGCATATTTGTGTTTGTGCTGAGTGTGTGAGTGTTTTTGCAACGTTAAGTAATGTATCACAGACATATCTGACAAATCGTTTCATAAACAAAGTGTAGACAGGGTATAAATAAGAGATTCATTGTCCAGTGTAGAGAGCTTCGTTGATTATAATGGAACTTTGTTAGATTGCGATGTACTAAGATGAGTGACAGCTTTTAATGATTTTTAAGACTTTGTAAATGAGATATTGATTTAATACAACAGTTAAATAAACAAGAAGTTAATATTAAGTTACTTACATTGTCTGACTATAACACTATTGCCTGATTTTGCGCTATTTCATCATCAAAAATAGTCTGAAACAAGTAACAACTGAGCCGCTGCGCATCTCCATTCAAACACAGCGGTGTTTTGTTTATGAATGAACATGCATTTTTAAACGAATCGAGTCAATGATTCAATTTCCCATTCATAAAGACAGTCACTTGCTTTATTATTATGCTTTATGAATCAGCCGTTTGAACTAATCAAATGAATGAATGATTCAGTAATTAAATCAGTGACTTGCCACCACCTACTAGCAGTTTTAGTTTCATTTTTAAAGTGTATTTTCAGTTATTTAAATCATTTAATATTTCTGTATTCAAAATTGTATATTTAAAACATTAATCTCAACATGAATTTATGAATTTGATTGCACTCATGCCACCTCTGAGCCTCATTAAACAAATGAAAATACACCTACAAGCCACTTTTCTGTTCTTCTGTGCCACCTCTGTAGTACAAATTAATTTTGTTAATACTAATTTCATTTGATTGGTAACTTATTCTACTTGTTCTTATTCTGTTGCTTTAATTATAAATTTTAAAAAGCTTGTAATATATATAAAAGATAAAATAACATAAAAGGTGACATACTTTTAATAAAGTTACAAAAATGCCATTACAAAGGTAAAAACAAAATTCCCCTTTAATTCACTTTAAGGAGTCAAATATCACCTCGTAATGGGAAGGCTAATTTTTTTTATCAGATTTTTTATTATTGATTAGAAGGTGCTTCTAAAATTTTGACTGTGCTCCTAAAAAGAAAAGTAAGTGTGGAGCCCTGATGGATTTATTGCATTTTGGAGGGAAAAAATCAGTTTTTATAATAAATCTTTGAAAATCTAAATCTGGATTTGAATTTTTAATGTTATTACATCCTAAAGATGCTATGTGAAAGTTTGAAACAAAATTGTGGTTTTCATCTTGCCACTTTCTTGGTAAAGAAAATGCATTTTTACTCAAATTAATCAAAATGGATTTATAGCGTTTTGGAACCAAACTCCTCAAATATTGTTTGAGTTGTAATGAAGTTTTTTTTACTCGGTTGATAAGCACAACTGTTTTCAACATTGATAGTAGTAGGAAATGTTTCTTGAGCTCAAATCAGCATATTAGAATGATTTCTGAAGGATCATGTGACACTGAAGACTGGAGTAATGATGCTGGAAATTCAGCTTTGCATCAGAGAAATAAATTATATTTTAAAATATATTCAAATAGAAAACAGTTATTTTAAATTGTAATATTTCACAACTTCACTGTTTTTATTGTATTTTTGATCAAATAAATACAGCCTTGGTGAGCAGAAGAGATTTCAAAAGCATAAGTTACCAAAATCATACACAACCTCTATTTAAGGATGTCCTAAAAAGGAAAATATGTCAACTGTGTGTGTGTGTGTGTTTCAGGTCCAAAACTGAGTGCTGCTCAGTGTGTTGAAGGGATGGCGGCTGGTCTGTATGAGGAACTCTTCACCACTATTGTGTCTCTGATCAATAGGTAAATACACACTGACAGGTATATCTCTCTAAAGTGATGTAACAGTGTTTCCCAGCTTTTTTCTTGTTTTCTCTCCAGAGCGCTGCACTCTCAGCAGCTGACGCTGGCCTCTGTGATCGTGGTGGACACGCCGGGCCTGAGGAACCCCAGACACAGCGGGGACGACCGGGCCGCCGGGTTCTCTGAGCTCTGTCACAACTACTTACAGGAGAGACTGCTGGAGCATTACTTCAACCACACATTCACAAACACGCTGGAGAGATACACACAGGTACCACACTGTCTCTGACCACTACGGAAATATGTTTGAAACAATGCTTTATACAATTGTTCTAAAAAAAATACTGCATATGAATATGAACGTTGCTGATTTAATTTAAACTAAATGGAATTTTGTTTCATTTAAAAAAATAATAAGAAGAATATATAAAAATAATATATAAAATAAAGTAATATTTCTATGAATATTTATAATTTCTTCTTCTTTTTATAAATTCTTTTCTATTATATAATTTATAATTTAATGCATATTTCTATTTCTGTGTGTCATTCTGGCATTTTGCTATTTTATTTTTTATAAACTATATCTAAAAATGCCATATCTTTAATTTTTTATGGCACCACATACAAAGTTTTAGCTTTTTGTGTTTTTTTGTGGGTTTTTTGGTATTTTTGAAAACCTCAAAAAAACAAACAAAAAAAAAACTGCAAAGAAATATTGACTATTAATGTTAATTTAATTGAATTTAATTTAACTAATTTTTAAAATAATTAATCTTTTAAATATTTGGAACAACATTCCTACTCAGTCAATAAATTCTATTTACAATGCTTAAAAAAAAAAAGACTTTTTGTGGTCTTTTTTGCCACTTTTATTTACGACCTCAAATATTGAATATGAACCTTGCTAATTTAATGTAATTTAATTTTTACAAATTTTTTGAAGTAATTCATATTTTAAATATTTAAAACAACATTCCTGCCCATACTTTATAATTTCAGTTTCTTTGTTTTACTGCCTTTGTCAATAAATTATATTTAAAATGCTAAAAAAAAATAAAAAAACAATTAAAAATAAAAAAATAAAATAAAATATTTGGAACAATATTCCTACACATACTTACTCCAATTTAAATTTTTATGTTTTACTGCCATTTTTCTGTTCAATCAATTTTTTGCCACTTTTATTGACAACCTCAAACAAATATTGAATATTGAATATGAACCTTGCTAATTCATTTTTCATTCAATAAATTATATTTAAAATGCTAAAATAAATTTTTTGTGGTCTTTTTTTAATTTTCACAGGAGGGAGTACCTGTAGACTTCACTGCCCCTGAGACGAGCCCGTCAGAGATAGTGTGTGCTGTTGACCAGCCTGGACTGCAGGTATCACTTACTGATCCTCAACACACTTCCTACAGACACCAGTCACACACGTACGTTTCACAGCGTGTCTCTATGTGCATTGTCAGGTTCGAGGCCCAGAAGGCGACTCTCGAGGTCTCCTGTGGGTTCTGGATGAAGAGATGGTCACACCTGGCTCCACCGAGAGCACGGTTCTGGAAAGAGTGTGTCAGTACTTCAGCGGCACAGGTACTCCTGCCTGATTCTGACCTGATGCTTTGATTTTTTTTTTTTGATCTGAAGATGTTTCCACAGGTTTGATCTTTCTGCTTGCTTCTCAGTGCGCCAGTGCGAGCAGCCTCTGCAGTGTGAGATCGCTCACCTGATGGGTTCAGATCCAGTCCGCTATGATCTCTCAGGCTGGTTCGGTCAGGTCCAGAACAATCCGTCTGTCCTTAACGCCTGTTCCCTGCTGCAGAACTCCTCAATGTAAGAGACTACAGGGCGGATGATCATAGGTTTTCTTCAGATAAAATTCTGTAAAGAGCAAAAAAAAAAAAACAACAACAAATAAGTGCCTTTTCTAAAAGTTGTCAGCACCAGGCTCAGGGTAGCCTTCACACTGATACCGTCTCTATTCACACTTGACAATATTCACACTTGTCTTTATTGCGGCACGTTTGCGTCATCAGTGTGAATGCCATTGTGAGTACTGGCAGCAGATGTTTACCACTGTTGCTAGGGAACAGTTCAGGAGGACAAGACGCCAAGACAAGGACAAGATTTGATTTATCACCAAATCTTAACACACACAGCACTTGCGTTTGTCTGCTGCATACGTACTGCAAGAGATGCGAAGAATGCGAGATGGTTTCCAACAGCAATTTATTCAGAGACAAACAGCTATGAGAAATGCATTATACTATATCAAATGAGACATGGAAGAATCCAAAAATGCAAATTATGTGTCATTAATATGTCACTTCTGGGAGCAAGGATGGGCTGTTGTCATACCAGTTAACATGAATAAAATAAAGTAAGATAAAATAACATTTTCAACCATACTTTACATCCATTTCCTTATATTTTCTAATATATATTTCCCAAATGTCCCTGAGTTCACATGAACCAAACATATTCCATCTTTTAATTTAATGAATATTTCAACATTACATAATGTCAGTATATATAATGTTATGAGTAACTTTCAGAATAACTTTAACGTTTAATTTGGCAAGTTTCAGTATTCAGAATTTTATTTGAGCAAAAAATATTTTATGTTAGCACTCTTAGAACTCATCCATACAGTACTGCATAAAATAAAATAAAATAAATAAAGTACTGTAGTTCATGTGTACCAAACATGCTATAAAGCTTTCATACCATACCATAAAATAATGAATAAAATTAATTAATAATAAACATTTTCAACCATTTTTAACATATCCTTATATTTTCTAATATGTATTTCCCAAATGTCCCTGAGTTCACATGAACCAAACAAATTCAGTCTTTTAATATAATGAATATTTTAACACTTATATATATATAATATGTCAAATTATTAATAACTTTCAAAATAACTTTAACATTTCATTTTAATTTTGGTTCAATATTTAGAATTTTATGTGAGGAAAAACTATTGTATGTAAACACTTGTGGAAGTCATCTATATAGCACTGCATAAATTAAAATAAAATAAAATAAATAAAATAAAATAAAAAATTCCCACCCATATTTATAAAATCTAAAGGCATTACCTTATGTTTTACTGCCATTTTTGCTATTTGTTCAATATATTATTTCTAAATGCCATAGCTGCTATTTTTCATGGCACTTTTATTATTATAAAATTGGAAAGATGAATGAATATTTTAATATTGCCATTTTGCAATGCTTTTAAACTGTCAACAAATGTCATACCTGTTTTTCATTGCACCACATGCTTTTTTCAACATTTTTATTGATATAATAATAGAGATTAGACAGTAAATTCGCCTTTTATTAATATTCATGACTTTTATAGCATCAGACTTTTATACTGTAGTTCATGTGTACCAAACATGCTGTATAGCTTTTATACCATACCATAAAATAAAAAAATTAAATAAAATAACAAAAAGGTAAATTTATCATCCATTTCCTTATATTTTTGTAATATATATTTCCCAAATGTCTCTGAGTTCACATGAACCAAACATATTTAGTCTTTCAATATAATGGATATTTTAACATTACGTATATATATAATGTCAATTATTAATAACTTTCAAAAAATTTCATTTTTCGATTTTGCAAAGTTTAATATTTAGAATTTTATTTGAGGAAAATAAATGTATGTAAACACTCTTAGAAGTCATCCATACAGCATTGCATAAAATAAAAAAAAATAATAATAAAATATTTCAACTATACTTAATACTTTCATCCTTATATTTTCTAATATATGTATTTCCCAGATGTCCCTGACTTCACATAAACCAAACATATTCAGTCTTTTAATATAATGAATATTGTAACAGTACTTACATATAATTTCAAATTATTAATACATTTCAAAATAAAATAAAATAAAATCCCACCCATATTTATAAAATCTACTTGCATTTCCTTATGTTTCACTGCCATTTTTCTATTTGTTTTATATACTCGTTCTAAATGCTGTACTTGCTATATTTCATGGCACTTCTATTAATATAATATTGAGAGATGAATGAATATTTTAATATTGCCATTTTGCTATGCCCTTAAACTATGTCTGGAAATGCCATACCTGTTTTTATGGCACCACAGGCTTTTTTTAGCACTTTTATTGATATAATAATGACGAGATGACAGTAAATTCACTTTTTATGAACACTAATGACTTATATCATTAGTACTGTAGTTCATGTGTACCAAACATGCTATATGGCTTTCATACCATTTGTAAACCTCACTGGAGTACAAACAAACTTGAACAATTACAAACAAACTGAACTATGAAGTCAAATGAATGTGGGTTCTAATTCTTTGTTTCCTTCTCTCACTTGTTCCTCTTCTCAGTGGAGCGGTGAAGGCCCTATTCAGTCCACGGGCGTCCGTCCCACCTCTCTGCCGGGGTTTGGGTGGCGTGGAGGGCAGCTCTCAGCGCTCACTGGAGAGGTGCGGCACGGTGCGAAAGACTCTGAGCGGAGGGATGGCGGCCCTCAGGAGACATTCCCAGTGCATCGCTGTCAAACTGCAGGCGGTGAGAAACAAATGAGCCGTTATGAAGCCGTTTCCATCTGCCTTTTGTCTGTAAAGCCTCTTCACTCTTTCCATAACTCTCTCTCTCTCTGAGCAGGATGCGCTGGTGAATCTGATTCGGCGAGCGCGGCCGGTCTTCCTGCAGTGTTTGAGTGCTAAGACAGATGGCTGTGGCTTTGATGTCCCAGCACTGCGTGTACAGCTGCACTCCACACACCTGCTGCCGGCACTGCAGCTGTACCGAACAGGTCACACACACACACACACACTCATCCATGTTTGTTTCTTATCATGTATGGGACTCTAATGACTTCTGTTGTACTTCATTAAAGCGAATTACAGTTTGTTTGCTGAGAAGTTACTCTCCCTCGGGTTTTCCAAGATGTAGATGAGTTTGTTTTTTCATCAGAACAGATTTGGAGAAATTCAACATTTAGCATTTGCTCACCAATGGATGCTCTGCTCTGCTAAATAAGTAAATGTAAATGTAATGTAAATATTGTTCTGTCTCTGTGTCTTGCAGGCTACCCTGAACACATGTGCCTGGGTGATTTCCGCTGTCGTTTTCAGGCCCTCTCTGCTCCCATAATGAAGCGATACGGTTCTGTCTTCATTACCCCTGACGAGAGGAAGGTCTGGACGTCCTGAAACACAGTGGCGCACACGCGCCTCATTAACCTCTGTTAAAATGTCATTTATTTTTAATGATGTCAAATGATGACGTTATTTATTTCCCTGTTTATTAACTTGTTTATTGATTAGCCAGTTTTTGCTTGAACAACCCTCATTGATTGAGGGAGCTGATGTTCCAAAAGTGGGCCTGAGCTCTGTCTGTTTGTGTTTACATCCCTTTATATCAGGCTGTGGAGGAATTATTGATTGATCTGGATTTGGACAAGAAAAGCATTGTTTTAGGAGCGAGTAGGGTGAGCCAGAGTCATCTGTCTATCTATCCATCTATCCATCCATCTGTCTATCTATCTATCGTTCTATCTATCGTTCTGTCTGTCATCTATCTATCCATCGTTCTATCATTGTATCTATCGTTCTATCTACTGTTATATTGTTCTATCATTCCGTCTGCCATCTATCTATCTTTCTATCATTCTGTCTACTGTTCTATTGTTCTATCGTTCTATCGATTGTTCTTTCGTTTCGTCTTCTATCTATCTATCTATCTATCTATCTGTTTATTTGTTCGTTCTCTCGTTTATCCGTTCTACCATTCTGATGTTCTATCTATCTATCTATCTATCTATCTATCTATCTATCTTTGTCTACCATTCTGTTGTTCTATCGTTTGTCATCTATCTATTTATCATTCTATCTATCGTTCTATCTACCGTTCTATTGTTCTATCGTTCTGTCGTTCTGTCATTCCTTCTGTCATCTGTCTATCTATCTATCGTTCCGTCTGCCATCTATCTATCTGTCTATCGTTCTATCTATCGCTCTGTCTATCGTTCTGTCTACCATTCTATTGTTCTTTCGTTCCGTCTTCTATCTATCTATCCACTATGTATCGTTCTATCTATCATTCTATCGTTCTATCGTTCCGTCTGCCATCTATCTATCTATCGTTCTATCTATTGTTCTATCGTTCCATCTGCCATCTATCTCTGTCTGTCTGTCTATCTATCTATCTATCTATCTATCCATCTATCGTTTGTTTGTTCGTTCTCTCGTTTGTCCATTCTATCATTCTGACGTTCTATCAGTCTATCTATCTATCGTTCTATCGTTCTATTGTTCTATTGTTCTATCGTTCTATCATTTTATCGTTCTATCATTCTATCGCTCTATCTTTAATTCTTTCTATCTATCTATCTATCTATCTATCTATCTATCTATCTATCTATCTATCTATCATTCTGTCTACCATTCTATTGTTCTATCGTTCTATCTACTGTTCTATTGTTCTATTGTTCTGTCCGTCATCTATCTATCTATCTATCTATCGTTTTATCGTTCTATCGTTCTATCTATCGTTCTGTTTACCTTTCTATTGTTCCGTCTGCCATCTATCTATCTATCTATCTATCATTTTTTTATTTGTTCTCTCATTTGTCCGTTCTATCGTTCTGACGTTCTGTCAGTCTATCTATCTGTCATTCTGTCATTTTATCTATCTATCGTTCTACCGCTGTATCTTTAATTCTGTCGTTCTAGCTATCTATCTGTCTATCTGTCTATCTATCTATCTTTCTGTCGTTCTATCTATCATTCTATCTATCTTTCTTTCTGTCATTTTATCGTTCTGTTGCTCTATGTATCGTTCTGTCATTCTTTCTGTCTATCTATCCATCCATCCATCCATCCATCAAATCATTCATTCTATTGTTCTATAATTCTAGCATTCATCCTTCACTTCTGAAGTGTTCAGGTCATTAATTTTCTGATGTGTGTGATAATGAAGGTGTTTATGAAGCGTGGTGTCCTGAGGTCTTTAGATCAGCAGAGAGATCAGTTGTTAAGTGGCTGGCTGGTGCAGCTTCAAGCGTCCTGTCTGGGTCATCTGGGCCGCCAGAAATATCGCTGCATGAAGGTGAGTCTCTTTTGTCCTCTGCTGGAGCAAACGATGTTTATAGATCTGTGGATATGGGCTCAGAGATGACTCTCTGTAGTGATGTTCCTCTTTGTAGTGACCCAATGTTCAGTGAGGTGAAGTAAAATGAACAATCAAACAAAGTAATGACATCTCTGCTGCAATAATCCCGGAATAACTTCAGGGGGAAAATTAAATTCTAGGAATGGTGTAATATATTGCTTTTAATGGACTTTAGTTATAGTGCTACAGTCTGGTGTATAGTTGTGTCAGTATGGGTCTGATGCAGCGAATAATGTGTGTGCTGATCTGGGATCAGGTTCAGCAGATGGCAGTGAGCTGTATTCAGAGAAATGTGCGAGTCCTCACTGCAGTGGCTCACTGGAGCTGGTGGAAGCTGCTGTGTAGAGTGCGCCCCCTGCTGGACGTCAACATGGATGACCAGCGGCTCAGATCCAAAGAGGTACTGACCCGTTCACAAAGGACATGTGCATATTATACATCTTATTTAAACCACTAAATAATCATCTGTGTAGTGGTGTTAGTGCAATTAAAGTACATATGTGCAACAATTTTGTGTGACAAAAATATGTCTGTTGTCTATCTGTCTGTCTGTCTTTTCGATCTTTGATCTGATAATCAAATGAAGGTATTAAACATTTTTTTATTTGTAATAAAAGGAATATTAAACCCTTTTATTTTTTGCCACACAAACAAAAGATTGTGTGAAAATTATGTTAAAAAAGTTGTAATAATAATTGTATTTTTTTCTACAATTATGTGTTTAATCTTGTTGTAATATTTATTTTTAGTATTTAATTGTTTTATTTAAATTTCATGAAATAGGAATATATAAACACCTACATTATACTGTACAAAAGTAATACAAGATTAGATATTTCTGTTTCATGTTAAACCGTACTTTTATTTCAACAGGTTGCCGGGAAGGTTTTGTGTGTATACACTTTGATATGATGCTAGTTTTCTCAAATGAAACGCTAACATTCACGTAAAGTGACTCTTATAGCAGCTCTGGAGATTAAGTTCATGCATTTATGTAGTCATATAGTAAGACGCAGATGCCAAAAATCACCACGAGCGTCACGTGTGATTCAGTAATTGTGTAGTAAACAAAACCACGTCTCCGCCATTCATTCATACAGAGGCAAACGGAACATGCAGGATTACTATTTAAACCGCCTTTTGCGTTTAAATATTCACAGACACTAATACATATCGTGATTCGAATTAAGTGAGAGACCTACTTTTTGATTTATTCATCCAAAAATCGACGAATTCCAGACAGGGGAAACACTGCTATTTGTCTGTCTGTCTGTCTGTCTGTCTGTCTTTCTGCCTGTATCTACCTGTCTGTCAGTCTGTCTGTCTGTCGGTCGGTTGGTCTGTCGGTCTGTCTGTCTGTCGGTCAGTCTGTCTGTCATCTACCTATCTGTCTGTCTGTCTGTCTGTCTGTCTGTCATCTACCTGCCTGTCGGTCTGTCTGTCTATCCATCTTTCTGTCTGTCTGTCTGTTTGTCTGTCAGTCTATCTGTCTGTCTGTCTGTCTGTCTGTCTGTCTGTCTATCTATCTGTCATCTACCTATCTGTCTGTCTGTCTGTCTGTCTATCTGTCTGTCTGTCATCTACCTGTCTGTCAGTCTGTCTGTCTGTCGGTCGGTCGGTCGGTCGGTCGGTCTGTCTGTCTGTCTGTCTGTCTGTCTGTCGGTCAGTCTGTCTGTCATCTACCTATCTGTCTGTCTGTCTGTCTGTCTGTCCGTCTGTCTGTCTGTCATCTACCTGCCTGTCGGTCTGTCTGTCTATCCATCTTTCTGTCTGTCTGTCTGTTTGTCTGTCGGTCTATCTGTCTGTCGGTCTATCTGTCTGTCTGTCTGTCTGTCTGTCTGTCTGTCTGTCATCTACCTATCTGTCTGTCTGTCTGTCTGTCTGTCTATCTTTCTGTCTGTCTGTCTGTCTGTCTGTCTGTCTGTCTGTCTGTCATCTACCTGCCTGTCGGTCTGTCTGTCTATCTATCTATCTTTCTGTCTGTCTGTCTATCTGTCTGTCTGTCTGTCTGTCTGTCTATCTATCTGTCATCTACCTATCTGTCTGTCTGTCTGTCTATCTGTCTGTCTGTCTGTCTGTCATCTACCTGCCTGTCGATCTGTCTGTCTATCTATCTTTCTGTCTGTCTGTCTGTCTGTCTGTCTGTCTGTCTGTCTGTCTGTCTGTCTATCTGTCTGTCTGTCTGTCTGCCTGTCTATCTATCTATCTGTCTGTCTGTCTATCTATATTTCTATCGGTCGGTCGGCCGGTCTGCCTGTCTAGATTGTGTTGTTTATCAGATTCATTTAATCTATTGTAATCGTATCACATTCTGTTGTTCAGGATGAGATCACTGCTCTAAGGAGACGTCTGGAAAAGTCAGAGAAAGAACGAAATGAGCTGCGTCAGACCGCAGACAACCTGGAGACCAAGGTACGTGTTTGTGTCGTGCCCTCTGAGCCACATATGAAATGATACTGTCAGATCAGAAATCCCTGAATCAAATTTTCTAGCAGTCGGTGTTCTTAGTGATGGATGAAGTCTGGTTATGAATTCTCATCAGTGAAAGCATATTAACACAAACTCGCTTGTGATCGGCTCATGATGCGCTAATCTCTGTCATATGACTGCCGCTGATGAATGAATAGCTCTTCTGCTGAGACATTGACAGATTATGGTGTGTGTGTGTATGTGTGTACAGGTTACGGCTGTTGTATCTGAATTAAGTGATGAGCGGTTCAGAGGGGAGGCCATGAGTCAAGCTCTAGACATTGAGCGCACAGAGAGACTGCGCCTCACCAAAGAGAACAAGGAACTGCAGGTATAGCCCACATCTGAGACAGCATCATTCTTCAGCTCAGTCTCAATATTAGTTTGAATATCCAGATGAGGAATCATTGAAAGTTGTGGCTGATATAACTACTGGTACATTTATCAATTCAATTATGTAAAGTCAGGTCAAGTGCAATGCATTGTGGGATACAGTGCTAATTCAGTATATAATACCAGTATAATATGCATGTAGAAAATTATTGTGCACATTGTACATACTATATAATGCAGAAAAGTAAGATTGGTATTTTCCAAACATGGCGTGTCATATTGTCCCAAACGCCTTACTGCTGTGTCTTCCATTGAATTGTTTGTTTATTCTGTGCTGTGTCTCAGAGTCGTATGGACCAGAGTAAAGTGACTTTGGAGGCCTTTGAGAGGCAGTTAGAGGAAGAAAAACAGAAAGTCAAGAATAAAGAAGCTCTCAGCGGAGTGGCGACAGGTAAGACGGACTACAGCGTAGATGCAGTCAAATATCCTGGTAAAGAAAGATAATGACTGTTTTCATGGGTGTGTCTGAATCCTGCATGTGCATGCAGAAAGTGAGCTGCAGCTGCAGCTGGAATGTGCGCAGACAGAGGTGGAGTTCCTGCGCAGGCGCCTGCGGCAATCAGAGGAGAGACTTGAGAGCGAGAAAGAGGCCCGTCAGCTGCTGGATACAAAGGTATTAATATTAATTACTATATTATTTATGAGCTTAAAGAGACACCATATGATGTTAGTCAGGGTTTCTTACACCAAACACTCAATTTTAGTTTCCATAAATGGTCTTTATTAGTGCTGTTGACTACAACAATTAAGAATAGTTTTTAATAATTGAAAAAAGTTACAATAAAATACAAATATTAGAACTTGATCTATCTATCTATCTATCTGTCTGTCTGTCTGTCTGTCTGTCTGTCCATCATCTACCTGTCGGTCTGTCTATCTGTCTTTCTGTCTGTATTATTTAAATATTACTAAAATAACACTAAAGTCAGATTTTGTATATACAACAAAACAAATAGAAGTCTTCACGAAAATAATTACTTAATTAATTAATGAATTAATACATTTCTACCATTATTGCCCAGGACAAAGATACAGCTCATTTAACATAGTGGGGTATGTTGTCACACTGTATAAGGTACAATTTCACAGTGGGTTTGTTGTTTATTGACATTGATTTCAAAAGAATATCATTTTTTGTTTTTTAGTTATGAATTGTCTACAGGTAAAAAGCTGTCTTTGGAAGATATCAGTAATTTAATGTGCATTATAGGACAGAGTAAAATAAAATAAAATAAAATATACATTTATAAAACAAAAAAAACAAAAATGTAAAATACAAAATGTCCATACATTTTTTTAAAATGTAATATATACTACGGTTACAATATGTATTATATAATAAATTTATACAGGGTTCGTACGGTCATGAATTATATTATATTATATAGATAAAAAAGCAACATTTGAACATTTTAAAAGTTTAAAATAATAAATATGAATTTAAAATGAGTAAATATATTTGAATTGCTTTCTAAATACAGTATTTGTATTGTACATTTTTATTAATTCACCAAAATTATTCTAATTGAGGGTTGAATCACTAATTAGCAATTGAAACTACAAAAATGTAAAATACAAAACGTCCCAACATTTTTAAAAATGTAATATGTAGTACTGTTACAATATGTATTATAGAATTATTGTATATTATATAGATGAATAATTTTCTAAATAAAGCATTTGTATTATTTATCCTTATTAATTCACAAAAATTATGAAAACCAGACCCGGCAAACCTTATTTATTTAGGACTGACCAAGTCTCTCTTAAATTATAAGAGCAATCCTGGTTGATTTCTGCATATAATGAAATATTGAATGTACTAAGACCTCAGATTTAAAACATTACAGATGAAATGTTTGTCATGTGCACTGCACTGAATAACCCTGTCATGTCCAGTGGGCGGCACATGCTCCCTTCCTGATGATCTTTGTCTCTCTATCTCCCCCGTGTGGCAGGTCCAGGAACTGCAGTCTCAGCTCGATCAATCCAAACGTTCAGTGACAGAGCTAAAACGCCACTGCCGGCGGTTGACCTCTGACCTTCAGGACGCCCGCGTGCTGACAGACAGCCTGCAGAACCGTGCTCACGAGCTGGACAGGAAACAGAGGAGGTCTGTTTCGTTTGCATATAATTCATTAATATTCAGCGCCACGCTCCCTGGTTGCTTGAATATGCATTCTCAAGCACTCTGTCTGGTCTGTGTCCATGTGTGTGTGTGTGTGTGTGTTTGTAGGTTTGACAGCGAGCTGACCCAGGCGCTTGAACAGGCTGATAATGAGAGGGAGCAGAAGGAGAGAGCCATCCAGGAGAATACCGCCCTCTGTGCAGAGATCTTCACCCTTCGCAAGACGCTCAAGGTACGTGCCGAGGTCAAAGGTCAAGCGTCCACCATCTGTGACTGTGCCCGTATACTACGGGTGTCCTCTGACTGTAAACTGAAAGAGTCCCCAGAGATCCCAAATATGCAGAGGAGAAAAGTTCTGCTTTGAGTTCATCAGATTATATAACTTTAGTGTTATTATAGGAAAATTAATAAATGTGTGGTTTATACTCTGAAATACAAAGCTCAGAGGTCAGTACATGTGCACACATTTATATCTACACTACCAGTCAAAAAAGTTGGAGAAATAATAGAAATTAATACTTTTATTTAGCAAGGATGCTTTACATTAATGAAAGTGATGATAAAGCCATTTTTAATATTACAAAAGATTTCTATTTCAGATAAATGCTGTTCTTATGAACCTTCTATTCATCAAAGAAACCTGAAACAATTCTACTGTTCTCAGCTGCTTTCAACATCATAATAAATGTTTTCTGAGCAACAAATCAGCATATTAGAATTATTTCTGAAGGATCATGTGACACTGAAGACTGGAGTAATGATACTAAAAATTCAGCTTTAAAATCACAGCAATCAATTGTATTTTAAAATATATTAAAATAGAAAACAGTTATTTTAAATAATAAAAAATATTTTAAAATTTGACTGTTTTTGCTGTACTTTGGATCAAATAAATGCAGGTTTGGTGAGCAGAAGAGACTTCTTTAAAAAAAACATTAAAAATCTTACTGTTCAAAAACTTTTGACTGGTAGTGTATGTCTTATGTGTGTTTTTGTGCTGGTTGTTGCTTTGTGTATTTACGTTTACATGATGTGTTTATGAATATGTTTGTGTACTTGTGTGTTTCAGGAGGGTCAGGTGGAGGTGACGCACCTGCAGCAGCAGAAGGATGAACTGTGTGCTCAGATCCGTGACCTGAAAGTCCCGCTCCACCTCACCTCCGATTCCATCCCTGAACTGAAGAAGAAGCTCCGTGAGCTGGAGACCAGAGACAAGGAGCGCTCAGAGGAGATCAGCCAGATGACTGCCAAAATCAAACAGCAGGAGCAGGTACAGGAACCCTTCTGAAAAGTTTATGACATCATAACCATGAGCACATTAACATATGACCACCCATATATACATAAGTCTTAAAGGCGCAATAACGCAAACTCTGTTCTCCACAGATGCACCTGCGCTTTGAGATGGAGATGGAAAGGATGAAGCAGATCCATCAGAAGGAGCTGGAGGACAAGGACGAGGAACTGGAGGACGTGCAGAAGTCCTCACAGAGACGGGTGAGGGATGCAGAATGAATTACAGCTTGACAGACCACCTTATAACCCTGTCTTAAACATCCTTTCCTGTCTGTCTGTCTCTGTGTGTGTGTATGTGTGTGCGCAGCTCCGACAGCTGGAGATGCAACTGGAACAGGAATATGAGGAAAAACAGATGGTGGTTCATGAGAAGCATGACTTAGAGGGGCTAATTGCCACACTGTGTGAACAGGTAACACGCACACAAACCCTATAAAAATTTTATAATTAAAAAACATTGTATATATGGGTCATTGACATATAAGGATTTTCGACAGGCCAATTTTAAAATACAAAAATATTAAAATCTGTTGTAACTGTTCAAACATTAAGAATGTTGTCTACACAAATTCATTTAAAATTTTAAATTAAGTGATTTTAGTGTTTTTTCATCTCGATGCATTAAAAAATGTCATGTGGTGCGACCATGATTTATATTCAAATTAATTAATTTCCATAACATGCTTAACATTTTTTAGCTGTTCTCAGTAATTAAAATGTTTAGAAACAAAGTGTTTGCATTTATTTTGAGTTTTTGTAAATAATGATCTCATATTTTTGTTTTATAATTTCAGAGTTGCCTTCTTAAATGTAGTTCGCAGACCTATTTTTCCTGTAAATTGCTTAAAAATGATTTAAATAAACCATTCACTTAAGCATGTTGTAGCAGTGATTGATATTTTATTTTTATTTTAATACAGTTAGTCCTGTTATTGGTCACACCACATGATGAGTGGTCGCTCCAAATGACACAAAGGCCTTATATTATTAAAATCTATTTAAAGAGAAAAGTGCAGCACATGTCATTAACTGCAGACATTCTTTAGCCCCAGATATTTCGGCCCAATCTTGGCTGCTCAATTGACCTTTTGCCGGTAGTTTGATGAACAGGCGATTTGACCAATCATAATGCCAAATACACCATTTTGTCTGACAAACAAACCAGACAGGAGAGTAGATTAAAGTCGGTGGACTTGAACTTAAAAAATGGTGTGTATTGACATCTTTTCACGGGTGAAACAAGATATCTTCTGATGTTGTATTATAACTAGTAAAGATGAAGAGATACACTACAGCGATCTGTCAGGACACATTAAAGAGCCACAAAACAGTCTTTGTTGTTTGAATTTTAAAATTTGAACACATATTCTGAGATCACAGCATAAATGTCTTTCTTACAGTAAAAAAATGAAATCTGAAATTTGTGCTTGACTACAGGGTCAGAATTAACATGCTGCCTATGGCAAGCATTTATTTTACTTTGCTTGGCAGTGGAATCTGGTAAAATAGATTGTTATTGTTAATAGATTGTTAAATAGTTATTAATAAATAAATAATAAATTACTAATAAATACATTATTACCAAACTAAAATTATATGCTCTAAATGAATTTTTTGCATTTTTTTTCTCATATTGTACAAAGATTAAGCATAAACCGTCTAAAATAAACACTGAATATAAAAGCACAAAAACTGCCAATCTGGGACATATATCTATAATAGAAAACACTCTTCAGTGGTCGCACCACATGATATTTGGTCGCACCACCTGAAATTTCAAATTCCGTCAGAATTTACAAGCGTAGAATTGGCCACCTAAACAAAACAAGCTAGCTTTCCACAAAAGGTGACTATGAAATTTCTAATAAAAATAAATTGCTTTTTTTTTTTTTTTTTTTTCAAATGTGGTAACTACAGTACATACCAGCTGTTAAAAAGGTTATTTTTTTCCAAATTTGAAAGAAAGTTACAAACCTGCTTGACTCTTCCACGAGTCAAAGGCAAATTGCTATTTGATGCAAATTCCTATCTTTGAATGGATTTTAACATGAAAGTCCCAAAATGGTAGTTTTTTTTGATGGTCGCACCACATGATAATTCATAAAATGGAAATCATTGGACAAAGTTTGTTTGTATATTTTGATGGAAATACAAATACAAATGCTTTGCAATTTTATACAGGTTTACAAAACAGTGCAGAAAATTAATCAGGGTAATTTCAAAGGTGTTTCCAAAACAACAGTTATGGCTGGACTGTCACACCACATGATATTTTGACACTTTGAATAACAGAAAAATTACAAGTAACTAATCTTCTTTTTTTTTTTTTTTTTTAAATGTGGGTCAATACATAAGAGAGGTACATCATATACAGTATATGGCATCTTTTTAATGCATTTAAACCAGTTTTTTTTACCTGAAAAAATGAATTTTTTTTTTTTAAAAAAGCTTTTTGTATAAAATACATTATTTAGTTGATTTATCTGATGTTTTGGTACCCTTTTGATACCAAAAGGATGTTTTGTCATACTTTCATTAAAAATAGTGTCTTTTTTTTGCAATGTTATTATCATAGATAGCAAGATTTGAAACATTTGCATACGCACATTGTAAACAACCTCTGTAAGTTTCATTGCGTTCCAGGCGTGATATTTATTAAATGCAGTATGTGGGTCATTTGGTTAGATGTGCTGCTTGATAGATCACAGTTTTAGTCAGATCAGGGCTTATGAGGATCTGTAAAGCTGTCATGTTCCTCTCTGTTGTGATAAAAGAGCACTACAGACCACCCAGCTCTGAATTTACATGTCAAGTCAAGTCAAGTCAAGTCACCTTTATTTATATACCGCCTTTACCAATACAGAATTGTGACAAGGCGGCTGTACAGTATTAGATAGGAAACAGTACATCAACAATGCCAAAGGCAACAGTAAACACTCACATTTTAGGTAAAGGTAGTTAATCAAAAACAATAAAATAAAATGCAATATTGTGTTGAGAGAAAGTGTCCCCAACTAAGCAAGCCAGAGGCGACAGCGGCAAGGAACCAAAACTCCATCGGTGACAAATGGAGAAAAAAACCTTGGGAGAAACCAGGCTCAGTCGGGGGGCCAGTTCTCCTCTGGCCAAAGGTCCCGTGGTCTTGTGCCGACAGCCGTCTAGGTGACGAGGTCTTCACTGTGGATCCGTCTCTGGGGCTCATCTAGTTGATGTGGACTCCGATGACATTCAGGGCTGTAGAGGTCGTCACTAGGTGCTGATCCACCATCTGGGCTGGGTTCGGACTGGATCCGGGGGACTGCAGTGACCATCTGATCTGGATACGGACTGGATCTGGTGGTTAATGTGACCTCGGGATAAGAGAGAAACAGACTAATATTAGCGTAGATGCCATTCTTCTGACGATGCACTGAGTACATCGGGTGTTATGGGAAGTGTTCCCGGTTCCGGTTGACCTAATTAATGCAGCCTAACAATCCTTTAACGGATTTGAATTATAAGAATATGTTGATGTGTTATGTGTAAGCAAGGTTAAAGAGATGGGTCTTTAATCTAGATTTAAACTGACAGAGTGTGTCTGCGTCCCGAACATTGTAGGGTAGATTGTTCCAGAGTTTGGGCGCTAGATAAGAAAATGATCTCCCGCCCGCGGTTGATTTTGATATTCTAGGTATTATCAAATTGCCAGAGTTTTGAGAACGCAGCGGACGTGAGGGACTATAATGTGATAGGAGCTCGCTCAGGTACTGAGGAGCTAAACCATTAAGGGCTTTGTAAGTAATTAGCAAGATTTTAAAATCTATACGATGTTTAATAGGGAGCCAGTGCAGTGTAGACAGAACCGGGCTAATATGATCATACTTTTTGGTTCTAGTAAGAACTCTAGCTGCTGCATTTTGGACCAGCTGGAGTTTGTTTATTAAGCGGGCAGAACAACCACCCAATAAAGCATTACAATAATCTAACCGTGAGGTCATAAATGCATGAATTAATGTTTCAGCATTTGACATTGATAGCATAGGTCGTAGTTTAGATATATTTTTGAGATGGAAAAATGCAGTTTTGCAAATACTAGAGATGTGGTTTTCAAAGGAAAGATTACCATCAAATAGCACACCTAGGTTCCTAACTGATGACGAAGAATTGACAGAGCAGCCATCCAGTATTAGACAGTGTTGTAGGTTATTACACGCTGAGGTTTTAGGCCCAATAATTAACACCTCTGTTTTTTCAGAATTTAGCAGTAAGAAATTACTTGTCATCCAATTTTTTAACTCAACTACACAATCCATTAGTTTTTCAAATTGGTACGTTTCGCCGGGCCGCGAAGAAATATAGAGCTGGGTATCATCAGCGTAGCAGTGAAAGCTAACACCATATTTCCTGATGATATCACCCAGGGGTAACATGTAAAGCGTAAAGAGTAATGGCCCTAGTACTGAGCCTTGCGGTACTCCATACTGCACTTGTGATCGATATGATACCTTTTCATTTACTACCACGAATTGATGGCGGTCAGATAGGTACGATTTGAACCATGCCAATGCACTACCACTAATGCCAACATAATTCTCAAGTCTATTCAAGAGAATGTTGTGGTCAACAGTATCAAACGCAGCACTAAGATCCAGTAGCACTAACAGAGAGATACAACCACGATCAGATGACAAGAGTAGATCATTTGTAACTCTAATAAGAGCAGTCTCAGTACTATGGTATGGTCTAAAACCTGACTGAAAATCCTCACAGATATCATATTTCTGTAGGAAGGAAGATAATTGTGAGGATACAACCTTTTCTAATATCTTTGATAGAAATGGGAGATTCGAGATAGGTCTGTAATTAGTCAATTCGTTGGGGTCAAGTTGTGGTTTTTTAATTAGAGGCTTAATAGCAGCCAGTTTGAAGGTTTTGGGGACATATCCTAATGACAGTGATGAATTAATAATATTTAGCAGAGGATCTATGAGATCTGGAAGCAAGTCTTTTAGTAGCCTAGATGGAATAGGGTCTAGCATACAAGTTGTTGGTTTAGATGATTTAACAAGTTTATACAATTCTTCCTGACCTATAGTAGAGAATGAGTGGAATTGTTCCCCAGGAAATCTATAGCGCACTATCTGATGCGACACTGTAATTGACGGCTGCATGGTGACAATTTTGTCTCTAATTGTATCGATCTTAGAAGTAAAGTAGTTCATGAAGTCATTACTGCTATGCTGATGGGCACAGTCAGTGCCTGTTGGTTCTTTATTTTTTGTTAACTTAGCCACTGTATTGAATAAATACCTAGGGTTATGTTTGTTTTCTTCTAAAAGAGTCGAAAAGTAATCAGATCTGGCAGATTTTAATGCTTTTCTGTACGATAGGGTACATTCCCGCCAAGCAGTACGAAAAACCTCTAATTTTGTTTTCCTCCAGCTGCGCTCCATTTTCCGGGCTGCTCTCTTTAGGGCGCGAGTGTGCTCGTTATACCACGGGGTCGGACAGTTTTCCTTAATCTTCCTTAGGCGCAGAGGAGCGACCGTATCTAGAGTCCTGGAAAAGAGAGAGTCAATAGTTTCTGTTACATCATCAAGTTTTTCTGAGCTATTGGACATGCTGAGGAATTCAGATAAATCAGGAAGATTACTTAGAAAGCAATCTTTTGTAGTAGAAGTGATGGTTCTACCATACTTGTAATAAGGAGTTGAATTTACAGTTTTAGTTATCTGGAGTATACACGAGACTAGATAATGATCAGAGATATCATCACTTTGCTGCAGAATCTCAACGGCATTGACATCAATTCCATGTGACAGTATTAAGTCTAGAGTATGATTTCGACAATGAGTGGGACCTGACACGTGTTGTCTAACTCCAATAGAATTTAGAATGTCTGTAAATGCAGCTGCCAGTGCATCATTTTCAATATCAACATGGATGTTAAAGTCACCTACTATTAAGACCTTATCTGTAGCCAACACCAGCTCAGATATAAAATCAGCGAATTCTTTAAGAAAATCTGTATGGTGCCCTGGTGGCCTGTATACAGTAGCAAGTACAAACGTCATGGGGGATTTATCATTAACACTTGTTTCTCTGGATAATGTTATATGAAGCACCATTACTTCAAACGAGTTATACATGAAATCCGCTCTCTGTGAAACACTAAAAATATTGCTATAAATTGTAGAAACACCTCCCCCTTTACCTTTTAGACGTGGCTCATGTTTATAACAGTAATCATGAGGGGTAGACTCGTTTAAGATAATGTAATCTTCTGATTTTAGCCAGGTTTCTGTCAAACATAGCACATCTAGGTTATGATCAATGATCATATCATGTACAAAAAGCGCTTTTGTGGAAAGGGACCTGATATTCAAAAGGCCGAGTTTTATCATTTGTTTCTCTGTATTATGTAAATTTTTAATTTGTTGAACGTTGATTAGATTGTTACTCTTAAATTGGTTTGGACGTCTTTTGTATTGTCTAGCTCGGGGAACAGACACAGTCTCTATAGCATGATATCTAGGTGTAAGGGTCTCTATGTGCTGAGAATTAACTGATTTTGGTGACGTGAGGCGGCTAGCAGACGGTCGGATTAGCCAGTCTGTCTGCTTCCTGACCTGGGCCCCAGTTAGTCAAGTGCAAACTCTAAGACTATATGCCATATTACTAGAGAGAAGAGCAGCACCACCCCTGGAGGGATGAAGACCATCTCTTTTCAACAGGTCAGGTCTGCCCCAAAAACTTGTCCAATTGTCTATGAAACCTATGTTATTCTGCGGGCACCACTTAGACATCCAGCCATTTAGTGACGACAGTCTGCTATGTATCTCGTCACCACGATACGCAGGGAGGGGGCCAGAGCAAATTACAGTGTCTGACATAGTACTTGCAAGTTCACACACCTCTTTAACATTATTTTTAGTGATCTCCGACTGGCGAAGTCGAACATCATTTGTGCCGACGTGAATAACGATCTTACTGAATTTACCTTTAGCATTAGCCAGCACTTTTAAATTTGCCAAGATGTCAGGCGCTCTGGCTCCCGGTAAACATTGGACTATGGTGGCTGGTGTCTCTATTTTCACGTTCCGTACAATAGAATCGCCAATAACTAGAGCACTTTCATCAGGTTTCTCAGTGGGTGCGTCACTGAGTGGGGAGAACCTGTTTGATGTTCTGATCGGAACGGAAGAGCGGTGTTTTGACCCGCGACTATGCCGTCTCACAGTCACCCAGTTGCCCTGCTGCAAAGGCGAAGTTACCGGAACCGAACAATGTACGGGACTTCCTAAGCTAGTCGCATCCAAGGCCGTATCTAATGCCCTTGCATTCTTACTATCCTCGATTAAAGTTTAAATGCGTGTCTCTAGTTCTGAAATCTTCTCTGTCAGCCTAACTATTTCCCTGCATTTATCACATGTGAATCCCTCGCTGCCGACAGAGATTGATAAACTATACATATGACAGGTGATGCAGGTTACCAGGAAAGGAGAAGAAGCCATTACTCACCGTAGTTGTAGAACGATTTCAACTCACCACTGTTGTCTGATGAAACTTGTGTAGAAAAGGCGTAGAGAAAAAGTAAAAGTGAATGGCAAGCTAACCGGCTAACACACTACAAACACGCTGCACTCGCGGTTGTAGAATAAAAACGAGCGATCAACGAGAGCCCGTGTCATGTCATGTCTCTTCCCTCATCTGTCTGTGCTCTTCATTACAGTTTGTTTGTGGGAACATTAAAGCTCAGCGAACATTCTCAACTTCATTTGTATTAACAGCTTAACGTCAGCATGAAATGATATTAGTTACCCCATTTTACTTCTAAAATGTGACATACTTCTGAGAAAAATCTGTAGGGCAAGGCTTGGTTTATCCTTTGGCAAGTGACTGGATGCTAAAAAGTGGGACAGAGTGAAAAACTAAGAGGGATTGATGACATTAGGCCAAAAGGAAAGTCATTTTAGATGCATATATATAGTTTTATTAGTTATGGAGTATCTTTTTAGCATTGGACATGCTTTTGCTTGTGTGCCCTGTGCTAAACTTAGCTAACAGCTTGTGGCTATGCTGAGAGGGTCCTTTAGAGATACTGTACACGCATTCGACCTGAACGTCCTGCCCTCGGGCCGTCGTGAGCTCTCTAATGTGACTGTGCTCTGGAAGCGTGATCGCTACCGAGATCGATATGATGAAGCTACTCATCTGCTGCTGTTAAAAGCGACCCTGGTTTATGACCCGAACCACATGTAAACACTGCTGCTCAAAATGAGTTTCGTATTGAATAAGAGCATGTGTAAAGCGCCTGGTTGTCATGCATGTATTGATTTTTCCAGGGCATGTGCGTTCACTGCTAATCCAACCTTTCCAACCTTATTAATTATTTCCTGGAGTATTACTTAAGATTTCAAGTAAGGTTTAGCCATTCATTAAATTTAATGAATAATGTTTTTAAAGTTGCTGAACGTATTGATGTTTGCCTCTGTATATAGTATTATTACATTATGTATGTTCAATTAATAAAATATTTAGTAAATATAGCAATTTAATAAATAATGAATCATGTTGCTGATCTTATTGTGCATGATGTTGTCTTTCCTGGTAATCTTGTTTAAAATATAATATAATAAAATATAATATAATATAATATAATGATTATAATATATATGCCCTAAAATTCAATATATTGGTGCAAAAAATGCCTCTATATATTATGTTTTTGCTCAATTTTGCAGAGAACATGTTACCTTTGAAGCCATAGTAGAATTGTTGCGTGTCTCAGACTAACACAGCTGTGTTTAGTTTCTGAATGAATCTGTGTTTTGAACAAATCATGTGAATCAATGATTCAAAGGCCCATTCATAAAGGGAGTCATTTAATTCATTACTGAATGAATCAGCTGTTTGAACAAATCAGATGGAATGAGTGAATGACTCATAAAGACATTTACTGCCACCTGCTGGCATCATTTCATCAAAATAATAAAAATAATAATAAAAACATTAAAGGGATATTTCACGCCCAAAAAATTAAATTCTGTCATCATTTACTCATGTCATTTTAAACCTTTCTTTTGTGGAACATAAAAGAAAGTATTTTGAAGACTGTTGGTAACAAAGCTGTTTTGGTTATGAGATGTTTCTCAAATTATCTTCTTTTATGTTCCATATTTTACATTGTCTGTTGCAGCCTACATGTTTATGTGTAATACATTTTATGTTGAATCAATTAAAATATTACTTTCTAAAGCGACAATTTGTAATGTCTACTCATTTAACACAAAAATAGCTTTAAATAATCTTTTAAATAATCTTTAAATAATTATTTTCACAGTCAAATTTATTTTGCGATTAATTAGATTTATTAATGGACACATCATGTAATTAATTCGATTCAAAAAATTTGAATCAGCTGACAGCCCTAAATATAATAGAATATATTATGTTTTTAATACATTGCTGATCTTATTTTTGTAGACCTCTTTATGTTATAATATAATATATTTTAAATATGATTTAATGCGATGTCCATCTTGATAATCTTGTTTACTATAATATAATATAATATAATATAATATAATATAATATAAAAAATGCTCCATTAATATAATATTTAGTAAATATAGAAATTTAATAAAGATATTGAATCATGTTGCTGGTCTTATTGTCCGTAATGTCTGTTTTTATAGACCTCTTTATAATATAATTTAATATAATGTAATATATTTTTAATATGATTTAATGCAATGTCCATCTTGGTAATCTTGTTTATTTATAATATAATATATTTATAATATATATATATATATATTATATTATATTATATTATATTATATTATATTGACCATCCAGATTTCTGCATATATATTGGCCATTACAAAGCTCATATCTGTTAAGCACTAATTTGAGATTCACATTCCTCATCACAAATCTGCTCATATTTGAAGCATAATGATTTATTGAGCTTATGGGATTTACACAGTTGTCCACAGGCAGGAGTTTGTATGTCTCTGTGTTTAGGTGTCCAGCATCATTACTCGGTTCCTATGGTCTAAGTCACCACCGTTATCCAGAAATGCCTGTCTCTCTCCCGTGATGTGAGAGTAAAGGCTTTCTGTTTGCGCTTCAGTGTGATGTACAGATCTCTCTCTCTCTCTCTCTCTTTCTCTCTGGTCTCAGGTGGGCCACAGAGATTTTGACGTGGAGAAGAAGCTGAGGCGGGATCTGAAGCGCACACATGCCCTGCTCAGTGATGCCCAGCTGCTGCTGTCCACCGTTGAACAGCCGGGGCAGGGTCACGACCCCGGTGCCAAGGAGCAGCTGGAGAGACTACGCTGCCAGGTGCCACTGCCATCCCATCATCCACACAGCACGCCTTACACACCACACAGATTTATACAGCTTTGCATAAGCTTTATTTGCCCAGTACATTTTAAGTAATGTTCTAGCTATTTATTAAATTTTATAAATAATGTTTTAATGCATGTTGCATTAGATCTTATTGTGCATGCTGAAGTTAGTCTTCACAGTCTTCATTATAAAGAATAGAATAGATTATATATGATAAAAAATAACAAAAATAATCAAAAACATGATATATAGGCATTATATTGGCTATTGACCATTCCGGTTTCTGTATACCTGAATCGTCCATTTAAAAGCCCATCTGTTAAGCACTAGTTCAATTTTAGTAAATATTAGTGGTGTCAAAATTAGCGCGTTAACGCAGGCGGTTAATTTTTTCAGTTTAATGCGTTAAAAAATATTTAACGCAATTAACGCAGGGGCAGGGCTAAGAATTGCGTTTATTTAGATGCGTGAGTCAAACGAGCGCGGAAATGGTACCGGTGACGAGGACCTCAGTAGAACAACAGTGAACTGCGGTCAGATGAGATATTGTCAGGCCATATGTCAGTAAAAACGAATCTCCCTTCTCGTCTTGTTAGCTGTTATACTGCGCTCGCTATATCAAGCTATATTAAAGTGCTGTATCATATTTAAACCCGAATAAAACTACGAGTATGCAATGTCGTAGTAATGTCGTCAGTTAAAGGAGAACTCCACTTCCAGAACAACAATTCACAAATAATTTACTCACCTTGTCATCCAAGATGTTCATGCCTTTCTGCGGCTTCAAACGATCCCAGCCGAGGAAGAAGGGTCTTATCTACTGAAACGATTGGTAATTTTTTTCGGAAAATAAAAATTTTATTACTTTTTAAGCACAAAAGCTCATGTAGCACAGGCTCTGGGATGCGTGTTCACGACGCTACTTACTATTGAATCATGTTGAAAGGTCACGCAGAACGTAGGCGGAACTACAGACCCAGTGTTTACAAAGCGAACACGCAAAGACTAAGAAAGTGCAAGTAAGTCAAACACTGTTTACAAACAAAAAGGTACAACGATGTCGGACGATTCTGAAGTTGTAGGAGAAAATAAGATGGAGTTTTTCAACATAGTGTAGCTTTTTGAGCCAGAGTTCACAGACGATGAACAGGTGACCTAATTCCAGTACAGAACCTAAAAGGATCCTTCTTCCTTGGCTGAGATTGTTTAGAGCCCTTTGAAGCTGCATTTAAATTGCATTTTTGAAGTTCAAAATCAGGGCACCAGTGAAGTCCATTATATGGAGAAGAATCATGAAATGTTTTCCTCAAAAAACATAATTTCTTTACAACTGAAGACAGAAAGACATGAACATCTTGGATGACAAGGGGGTTAGTAAATTATTTGTAAATTGTTGTTCTGGAAGTGGACTTCTCCTTTAAGTCAAGAAGTTACAAAAAAGCTGTTTAAAGCTGTCTTAAAACTGTGAATGTAAGTATTTATTATTTATGAGTTACATTTAAAGCAGTATCAAATCTGTCAAATCAATAACTTCTGTAATTTTAATCTTTATCTTTATTTCAATTAGAATTTAGTGTTTGATAACTTTATTAAATTAGGCTGTATTTATCATGGGGTTTATGTGAAGATTGTTTTAAGGTCACTTAAATTAGAAGTTACTTTTTAAAGTCATAAATGTTAAATTGAAAGCTTTCAATTATACTGTAATGTTGAATGGCTATAGTCAATGGTTAAATAATACGGAAAAAAATTCATAGAGACATCAGTTGGTATTAGTGATACTTGCCTTCAGTCATAAAATAGATGGCATTAAACAAATATGAAAAATATACATTTTTTATGTTGTTTTTACATTAATTTGAAGATTGAATGTAAAATTATTGCAGTATAAAAGTATAATTAAAAGCTTTAATGTCAGATGGAATTAATTGCGATTAATCGTGATTAATTTTAGAAAAAATGTGTGATTAATTAGTTATTTTTTTAATCAACTGACACCACTAGTAAATTACTTTTTTTGCTTTTTAGTCTTTTATGTGTAATATAATATAATATAATATAATATAATATAATATAATATAAAAAGTTCAAAGGATTAGAATAAAAATTTCCAGAATAAAAAATTTCCTGATAATTAAAGATGTTTGTGTCTTTCTTTCTTCGGTTGAAAAGAAATTAAAGTTTTTGAGGAAAACATTCTAGAATTTTTCTCCATATAGTGGACTTCAATGGGGATCAATGGGTTGAAGGTCCAAATTGCAGTTTCAATGCAGCTTCAAAGGGCTCTACACCATCCCAGCCAAGGAATAATGGTCTTTATCGATAAATAATAATAATTAAAAAAAAAAACATAAAATTTCATATAATTTTAACCACAACTGCAATTAGGGACCTTTAACTCGTTGGCCACCATTGAAGTCCACTATATGGAGAAAATTCTGTAAAATCTAGTAATTATAAGCATAAGCTTTATTATCCCAAATATCATACAAAATTTTCAGAATCTTTCAATTTTCTACAGGAATATCTGCTATTTTTCTGACACAACCTCACACAACCCTAGCACAGTTTGCAAAGCATCTATAAATATTAATCATCACCTAAAATGATGAAATACAAGTTGACTGTAAATTTCAACTAAACTTTTAACATTTTATAAACAAAAAAAAAAGTGCTTGTGTGCTTGTACAGTGCCCTCCAAAAGTTTAAAAATGCCTTAGGTGTCATATGTCCTTATAGCTTCATTATCATGTCAGACATGTCTCTTTAGCAGCTGTGATGTCTGATTACTTGATTAAATTTGCCCTTATATTTATTTATTTTTTTTTGGGGGGAGGGGGATTAATGGGTTAGACCACTTGTATTGCTTAACTGGTTGATTGACAGCTAAGGTTAATACACAACCGACCAATTAGAACACAGTTTAGAAATGGATTAAAATATTGCCAGCATTTCCCTAATGAAAAACACCTGCTTAAAACAGCCTAAGATAGTTTGCTGGACTTGCTAAACTTGTCCAATAAAATACTGTTTTCAACACTAATAACAAGAAATGTTTCTTAAGCAGCAAATTAGCATATTAGAATGATTTCTGAAGGATCATGTGACACTGAAGACTGGAGTAATGATGCTGATAATTTAGCTTGTTTAGCTATATTAAAATAGAAAACAGTTATTTTAAATAGTAATAATATTTAACAAAATTTCAGTTTTTACTGTTTTTATAGTAGTCTGTTTTTCTGTTACCTTTATTTGACTTTTGTCTATGTGTATTCCAGCTGGAGGACAGTGAAGCCAGACGTTTGGAGGCTGAAAGCGCACAGAAGACTCTCGCTGCAGAGCTGGAAAACGCTCAGATCGAACTGGAGAGCATCTGCAAGCAGAAGAGCCTGGTGAGGCCCTGAGACATGAAATGAAAAGTGCAAAGGGCTGATCTCAGGTTTATCTCAGTGCGTCTCTGTCTGTTGTCTCAGGTGGATGAGCAGCTGGCTCAGCTATGCTACGAGAGGACGGACCTGATGAAGAGGCTGGAGGAAGACCAGGAGGATCTCAACGAGCTCATGAAGAAGCACAAAGCCCTCATCGCTCAGGTCTGCCGGAGTTACACGCACGTGCATCGCTCTTGGGGAGTTTTGACAGTCACTCAGCTGTTTTCAAAATAGTGCAGCTTTTCCAATAACGAGCTGTTATTTTCCATCACGTAGTCGGGAAGCGTGACAAAATGCTGTCATTTGTCACGTTGTGTTGCACGCGCTCCTAAAACATCCCCTCTCTCGAGCCTGATTCATTTGTGTAAATCAGTGATTCATTTTGCTAAATGGATGCTTCATTTCAACTGGTAAAAAAATAGTTTATGCTTTCACTTGAGTCACCACTTAATAGTGGTTCCAGTCCTTGAGCAACATCATTAGACATTTTCTTTTCATAGCAAAATTACTGAAGTTTATGACTGTAAAAATGCAATAAATAAATAAATAAATCTAAGAATTTAAGATTATCCAGTAAGGTTTATTCATCTTGTTTAAATCCATTAGATTTGATTTCAGATTCCATTAGCATCCATTGATTTGGCATTATTATATATAGCATATATAGTGAAGCTAATTAGTTTATCAACAGGGTAGTTTGACTGTAGTCTAACTTATTTGTGAGTAGCTTGGGAAACATTTTCAAAGTAGTTTCTCCAACACTGGTGTGTGTGGGGTTATGTAAAATATCCCAAAGCCAACCAAACATTTTTGTTTATCCCAGTCTTCCAGTGATATCTCTCAGATCCGAGAGCTTCAGGCTGAAATGGAGGAGCTGAAGAAACAGAGACAGACCATGCAGGAGGAGGTAAGACAGACCTGCAGACAGACTCATTGAGATATAGACGTGTGATGCCTTAGATGAATATTCACATGTGGAACAGGTACATATGGACATGTTACAGCAACATGGGCCAACGTACAGTTTACTACTACTACTATATACTTTTCAATACTAGTTCATGTTATGAAGTACAGAAAGTGAACTAGCCAGAAAGTGAAGGTTTTCAGATTGAAGTAGTTAAGGTTTAATTTAGTAGTTTTAAAAGCCAGATAGATAGATAGATAGATAGATAGATAGAATGATTAGCAGATCGCTAGTGTGTTGCTAGCATGATTTCAATTGTTGGCATAAAAAACCCCCGCTAAAACCAGCCGTTTCATCATAAAAAAAAAAGGGGTCAAAAAAGGCTAAAAACAGGTAAAACCAGCTAAAACCATCTGGTTTAGAAAATAAAGACAGCAAAACCAGCTGATTTTGCCGAAAACCATTTAAAAAAAAGAACTAAAACCAGTTAATTTGGCAAAAACCTTCTCAGAACCAGCTAAAACCAGTTTATTTAGTCAAAAACAGCTAAAAACTTGTTAAAACCAGCTGATTAAAATAAAAAAAAAAAAAAACGTTTAAAAGCAGTTAAAAAAAACAACTAAAACTAGTTGATTTAGCAAAAAAAAAAAAAAAAAAAGCTAAACCCAGTTAATTTACATAAATGCAGAAATAAAAAAAACATAAGAATTGTGAAATAAACTGTTAAAAATAAACAGAGTTGTGGAAACAAATTGAATTGTAAAATGTAAACTTAGAATTCACAGGAAAAAAATTTAAAATTACTAGATATAAACTTCTGGGAAAAGTCAAAATTACGAGACGTAAACGCAAAATTTTGAGAAAATAACTTGAAAGTGTGAGATATAAACTCACAATTGCAAAAAAAAAAAATGTAATTGTGTGATAAAAGCTCACAATTACCATTATTTTTCATTCCATAATAGAAATAAAAAACAATTGCAAAATGAAAACGTAGAATTTGGATTAAAAAAAATAATAATTATGAGATGCAAGTTCAGAATTCGGAATTCTGAACTTGCAAAAAAGTTTGAATTGTGAGATATAAATTTGCAATTGCAAGAATAATTCAGAATAGTGAGATAAAGTCACAGTTACCTTTTTATTTTTTTATTCTGTGATGGAAACAGTTTTCTATAGGGACACATTAATCCTATTCTTACATATTTGCTTGTGTTACGTTTTTATTTTGACTTGCACAGAGGAAGACTGTTGTGAACATAAACCAGAAATATTGTTAGATTTTGTTGGCCTGTTTCACAAGCGGCTACATATCTGATCATAACCCAGCGCTGCTTGTCTTCCCAGCTGCAGACCAGCGTAGCACGTGTGCAGTTTCTAGAGTCGTCCACGGTGACCCGCAGCATCGTAAGCAAGCAAGAAGCTCGTATCTGTGATCTAGAGAACAAATTGGAGTTCCAGAGAGGACAGGTCAAGAGGTTTGAGGTCAGTCCAGACCCATTAACAGCTTCATACTCTTTCTCAGAGAGTTCTTTACAGTCTTATGGTATTTGTGTGTGTGTTTGTGTGTGAAGGTGCTGGTTCTGCGTCTGCGGGACAGTGTGGTGCGACTGGGTGAGGAGCTGGAGCAGGCAGCCCAGGCCGAGGCCAGGGAGAGGGAGAACGCCCGATACTATCAGCAGAGACTGGCGGATATGAAACTGGAAATAGACGACCTGAGCATCAGAGAACAGGAGAGCAGCCGTCGACGCATGGAGCTGGTGACTGACATGCACAAACACACCGTTCTGTTGTAGCTTATGATGCAACATGCTAGTTTTTTAATATTTACACTACCAGTCAAAGGTTTTTGGACAAGAAGATTTTTGATGTTTTTTGAAGAAGTCTCTTCTGCTCACCTAGCCTGCATTTATTTGATCCAAAAAAAAAAAAAACAGCTAAAGCAGTAATATTGTGAAATATTTTTTCTGGGGCTTATGGAAATTATAGAAATTAATACTTTTATTTAGAACGGATGCTTTAAATTGATTAAAAGTGATGATAAAGACATTTATAATGTTAAGAAAGATTTCTATTTCAGATGAATGTTGTTCTTCTGAACTATCTATTCTTTAAAGAAAAATTCTACTCAGTTTTCAACATAATAATAATAATAATAATAATAATAATAAATGTTTTTTGATCAGCAAATCAGGATATCAGAATGATCATGTGACTGGAGTAATGATGCTAAAAATTCTGCTTTGAAATCACAGGAATAAATTACATTTTAAAATATATTCAAATAGAAAACAGTTATTTTAAATAGTAAAAATATTTCAGAATTTTACTGTTTTTGCTGTACTTTGAATCAAATAAATGCAGGCTTGGTGAGCAGAAGAGACTTCTTTAAAAACATTAAAAAATCTTACTGTACAAAAACTTTTGACTAGTAGTTTATTTTTTACAATTTTTAACACAGTAGTTAAACTATGGAAGTCCTAAAATGTATTTTATTTTATTTTATTTTATTTTATCACATTTCATTTTCCTTCATTTTCTTTAATTTATCAAAAAAAAGTACATTGTTTGGATATTCCTTTTGAGATTTAAGATTACACTTACATTATTGTTAATATACTTTATATACTTTACTATATTATCAATAATAACTTTAAGAGTGAGAGGATGGTAAAGGTAATCAAAATGTATGAATATGCAAAATTCTAACATATATTATTATATACCAAAAAATTGGGGTCAGTTTTTTTTTTTTTTTTTTGAAAAAAGTCCCTTCTGCTCACCAATGCTGCATTTACATAATAAAAATACAGTAAAAACAGTAATATTCTGAAATATTATTACAATTTAAAATAACTTTTCTATTTGAAATATTTTAAAATGTAATTTATTCCAGTAATGCAAAGCTGAATTTTCAGTATCATTACTCCAGTCTTCAGTGTCACATGATCCTTCAGAAATCATTCTAATCTAATGATTTGGTGCTTAATAGACTTCTTAATATTATTTCTTAATATTATTAACAGTTGTGCTGTTTAATATTTTCGTGGAAACCTCTGACGAATAGAAAGTTTGAAAGAACAACCTTCAATTGAAATAAAGCTCTTTTATAACATTATAAATGTCTGTGCTGTCACACTGATCAATTCAATGCATCCTTGCTGAATAAAAATAATAATTTCTTTAAAAAAGAAAATCTTACTGACCCTGAACTTAATAAATTAAATTAAATTAATTAAAAACAAAATATATCAAATTACTCATGATTCTGATATATTGTGCATCCCTAAGAAAATCATCAAATGTAGTTGTAAAATCTTTCATTTCTGAAATATTATGAAGGCAAAAATGTTTTTATTCTTGAACTTATCTTCAGAACGTGCATTAAAATGTAATCGCTTTTGTGAAACTCCACGGCACATTGAACGACTGTCCTCATAACTAATGTATTCATATCTACAGCCGCTCGGTGCATTTTCCCCTTAGTGGCCGCCCACAAGCCTGACACGTTATTACCCATGAGAATACAGCGATCTCACTGAAAAAGCTGTAAATATTCATAATTTAACACAAAGGAGGAGGCCCTGCGTCATTACAGCACCTGCCGGCGTGTAATGCAATTTGACCTGCATGCTGAGAGTCAAAGGCATTCAATATAATGAATATTAGCTACAGTGTTAGCGACGCCTGGCGCATACACAAAGACCGAAGTCTGGGATGCGTTTCTTCCCGATGCGAAGACACACGCGCGCACACACACACATGCTGAGGCTCTCCAGGTTATTGGTTATGAAAGGGAGGGGGCAACAGCGAAGGTGTGGTTGTCATGGAGATGAGAGGAGCGGAATGGGATTTGTTGTATCAATAACCTTGAGGAGACAATGGGAATTAATCATAGACAGACAGTGGCGGCTCGTCCAGGAGAGCAAGAGACTGGGGACGCACAAAGAAGGGAAGAGGAAAATGAATCGTGTAATCAGTCGCTCCGCTGGCTCTCGAGCGCTCATTATCAAATTATTTTACAAACAAGAGCTCGCGATCAATAACGCACGACTGTCCTTAGAAGTTAAAGAGAAAGGCTTGCCCAAAAAAAACCCCACTGTAATACAATGGTTTTAAAAAAATTTCATAAATTAAGGCCAGTGAAACAGTATTTTCACAAGTATTTTAATTTTAATTTATACACATATTTACAAATATTTAATTTAAATATTTATTTACATGAAAATATAATAAATAATGGGAAATACTTAATATACTTATTTATTTTACAAATGTACAAAAAATTTGGTATATTAATAATTAAGTGTTAAATATTTATAATATTATATATGTTATTATATAATAATATTTACGTAATTTAAATATATATATATATATATATATATATATATTTACATGAAAAACAAATGTACAAAAATGTGGTATATTATTAATTAAGTGTTAAATATTTATCTCTCTCTTTCTCTGGAATGGAAAAAATACTTAACACTTAATGAGCATCTTTACAAACATTTTAAGTAAAATTTAAATATGTATTTACAACTATTATAATAATATTTATGTTATATATATATATATATATATATATATATATATTATATATATACATGAAAAACATAAGAAATAATGGAAAAAATACTTAATATATTTATTTATTTATTTTACAAATGTACAAAAAATGTGGTATATTAATAATTAAGTGTTAAATATTTATCTCTCTCTTTCTCTGGGAAAAAAATACTTAATATTTAATGAGTATTTTTACAAGCAATTTAAATAAAATTTAAATATGTGTTTACAACTATTATATTGATATTTACTTAATTTAAATTGATATATTTACATAAAAAATATAAAAAATAATGGAAAAAAATACTTTATATTTATTTTATAAATTTACAAAAATATTAATTAATTAATTGAATATTAAATATTTATCTCTCACTTTCTGTGTGTGTGTGTGTGTGTGTGTGTGTGTGTGTGTGTGTGTGTGTGTGTGTGTGTGTCAAAAAACACCATAATGTAATGATTAAAAAAAATTAAAGCAGCATAAATTAAAGCAAGTACAAAATAATTTTAAGTTTAATTTAAATATGTATTTATAAGTATTTAATTTTAATATTTAATTTATTAATAATAATAATAAGCACAATATGAGTATTTATACAGTTATTTTACATTTAATTGAAATATATTTACAAGTATTTAATTTAAATGTAATTTATACAAATTAATGACATATTTATACATTTATGAATTTTTAAACTAATATAAATTTAATTTAAATATTTCTTCTAATATAAATATATATTTACTTTATAAAACATAAAACTAAGAAGTAAGTAATTTCCTTTGAGTATTTTCCTTTAATACTTAATAAAAGAAATTGAGTTTGATCAACATGTTGTACCTTGGGTTCAACGCTGTCGGAATGAACCTCCTAATCTCAAACCTTTTATACAGTTACAGTTTACTACCCTTAATGTCAAAGAAGTTGCTCCTTTCATAACAGCTGTGGTCTGTATATTAATGAAGTTCCTGCACCCCTTTGTCTGAGGTGGTTCTCAGTGTCTCACACCCGCTCCCATTCTACAATCGGTCACCTTTTGCTCAGGATGTGATTATCCCAAATGGTCTAGAAACAACATAACTGTTGTCCTTCTTCTTCTCTATAATAATTAAGCCATTTTGGGAAATGAGCATGATTAAACATTTATTGTGGAGTGGAATCTGGGTCACACATTTATATTTTATTTTATTTATATATAAATATATATAATTTTAAAATTATGTTTTAAAAAAATATATATAATTTTTAAATAAAGTTTAAAGTTACATCAAATCATTTCGTGTGGATTTTAGGATGAATGAAATGTGACCTGGTCATGTTCTTGACATTTTTTGTTTCATTAGTATACTGTATTCTATTAATAATTCTATTAATATATTTACAAATGTTTAAATATAAATATGTTTTATTTTTATTTTGTGCTTAGGTGTCAATTTTAATTGTGTTGAGCATAAATAAATGTTATTAAAGTTAAAAGGATAAAAACTCTGAAGGCTTCATTTTCATAACATCTTAGCCTTTGTATAATTAATTAGATTTTTGTGTTTTCTGAAGAAAATGTGAGCGGTTTAATAACAATGCTAGCCTTAGCAAGCAGTTAATTAATTGGGGACATTTTGAGATTAAACACATTTGGGTAATGATTTCTCTTGTCCTGATGCAGGCTCTTTATTTGCCCTGGAGATCCAGCGTGACCGTCGCGGGTTATCTGATTTTATCTGGTCTTATCTGCTTCCAGGAAATGCAAGTGGAAGAGCTTAGCGCAGTAAGACAGACCCTGCAAGCTGATCTAGAGACATCTATCCGGCGTATCGTTGATCTACAAGCCGCGCTGGAGGAGGTGGAGTCCAGCGATGAAAGCGATACAGAAAGGTATCGCTAGTGACGTTCACCTGACCTTTTCTGTTTCTATTTATTTTTTGTTTATTTTAGTTTATTTTGAGTTTAGTTTATAGTTTATTTTATGTTGTTTTTTTATTTTATTTTATTTGGGGCTTTTTTTGTTTTGTTTTGTTTTGTTTTGTGTTCATTTATTTTTATTTCATTGGTTAGGGTTGCTTTAATTTATTTTATCTTGTATTTTATTTTATTTTATAATATTTTTATTTTATTTTATTTATTTATTTATTTTTTTTTGGTGGATGGGGGTGCATTTTTTCAGTATTTTTTTTTTATTGTGTTAAGGTTGCTTTATTTTATTTTATCTTGTATTTTATATATTTTTTTATATATATTTTATTTTGTTCTATTTTATTTAGGGCTTTTTTGGGTTTTTTTTCGTGTTTAATTTAGTTTTTTCAGTGAATCTAACTTTACAATTTTTAATTTCGTTGGTTAGGGTTAGGCTTTTTTGTAGTTTTTTGTGTTTTTTGTTTTTCAAAACTTTTTATTTCATTTTAGTTGCTTTATTTTATTTTGTCCTGTTTTTATTTTATTTCATTTTATTTTTGAAGGATGGGGGTGCATTTTTTTTAGTAAATTTTTATTTGGTTAGGGTTGCTTTATTTTTATTTATTTTGTATTTTATATTTTTTATATATTTTATTTTATTCTATTTTATTTTATTTAGGGCTTTTTTGTATTTTTGTTGTTTTTGTGTTTTGTTTTGTTTTTCAGCAAATCTAACTTTACAACTTTTTATTTCATTGGAGTTGCTTTATTTTATTTTATCTTTTTTATTTTATTTTATTTAGTTTTATTTTATTCTGTTTAGGTTTGCTTATTTTATTATGCATTTAATTTTAATTCAGTTTAATTTAATTGAAATTAATTTAATCTATTTTTAACTCAACTCTATACGTACGGTATATATGTATGTATATGCAGTTGTTTTGTTTTTTTTTTTACTTCTTGATGTTTTAAAACAGTAACATTAAGATGTAAAACTTCAAAACCAAAGGGAAGAAAACAGTATATATATACATACTGGTTTCTTCCCTTTGGGTTTGAAGTTTTCCTTCTTGCTGTGACTTTGTAATTGCTTCTATTCTTTTTCAGCTGAGCTGAAATGTGAAGAGATTTTCCTCACTGTGCAAAATCAAGGCTACACTTTGCTACTATAAACGCTTCAATAATGCCTTCCTCCCTCGACACCCATAGTAAAATGCGGTCCGATGTATCAGAGTTCACAGACTTTGATCTTCTCCGCCAGACTGCTTAGACTTCACTGAAAATTCGATATGCTTGCTTTGCTCGTACCTCCAACCACTTCAGCTTTCCGCTCCACTCCTGTGCGTCTCTGACTGTGTCTCCCTCTTCACACAGTGTGCAGACAGCAGTGGAGTCCTTCTCTAGACAGAAAGATCTGTAAGCACTTCCTCCCCCATCCTGTTGTTGTTCTCTCCCATGCATCCGTGTTCATTTTCTGTTGTGCATTTGGGAATGAGCAATCAGATGAATGCGGGCTTCAAACTAGGCCAGTGGATGCATATTGGACTGGACGAAAAAATTATATTTTCAGTTTAAGTTTTAGAATTTTTTTGTCAAACATGCAATTTAAAATTGAATAAAAATGTTTAATGTAAAATAATTAATATAACTATATATATTTATTTTTGTATTTATTTTTAGTTTATTATTTTTTGTAAAAAAAAAAAAAAATGTTATTATATATATATATATATATATATATATATATATATATATTTACACTTCGAATATTTATGATTCCCCCGAGCACAGCTGTGCTATATGTCGGCACATTAATTACAAGGCTATTGGCGCCGACTATAAATACTTTTTTAAATTGCATTTTTTTTTTTTTTTTTTTTTTTACATATTTTATTTTATCATACATTTATTTATTATATCATATTCCAATTGATTTTTGTAATTTTATTTAATTATATATTATAGATATTTATTTTTGTATTGTTTTGTATTTTATTAATTTTATTATTATTATTTATATATATATATATATATATATATATATATATATATATATACATACATACATACTGTATAACGGACACATTCTATAAATATGTTTTTAAATTACTATTCATTTTAATTAATTATAATTCATTTTAAAAATTAATATATACTTTTTATTTTGTAATTTTATTATCTATATATATATATATATACAGTAGTCAACATTTGAAGTGGATCACAAAAGTTAATCAAAGTTGTCCTAAGACAAAAACAGGTATTGGTTTTGATCCACTGATATATATATATATATATATATATATATATATATAATATATATATATATATATATATATAAAGGAAAAATTATATATATATAGGAAAAATTCAATAAATGTATTTTTAAATTACATTCTATTTTTTTTGTTATTTTATTTTGTACTTTATTAGTAAAACGTATTATTAAATATTTATTTGCTTGTATATTTCTTATATAATATTCTAATTGATATTATATATGGAAAAATCTCAACATATTTTTAATTAATTTTTGATATTTTTGTAATTTTATTTTGTACTTTATTTGTAAAAAGTGTTTTTAAATATTTATTTAATTTCTTATATATTTATTTATTCCTTATATTATTTACATTTTTTAACCTACTAGCAGTACTGGCTACTGTTATTTAAATACGAGGTGCTATTAAAATGTTTGTCCTAGCATTCTCACACTCACAAATCGCAAGCTAGAAAAGGATTGTGGAACTACTTTAGGTACCTTAAAGAAGCTTGAATGCTAAATTTTATTTTGGCAGATATATTATTGCAAATGTATTCCTTATATCGTCCAGCTCTAGTTGCATAATATACATTAACGTCTGCTGCGACATGAAGAAATGCGCTGCTTTATGCAGTACGGTTTCTTTTTTGCATATAAATGCACGGCATCTCTTTGTGAACCGTGGCTTAATGGTGTTGGCGGAGTCTAACGCATAACCATCCTACTCTCCTTGGTCTAAAAATTCGCCATCAAGCAAATGTTGATGGATGGGCCAACGCTGCGTTTGGCTGTTGATGCTGCCTGCTTAGCCTGTTGCTCGGTGCTGTAAGTGCGTGTGGACTTGTGTAAGGTCACGGCTTCCTTTCACACGTCTGAATGAAGATAGACAAGAGTCTCAGCTGGACAGATGCAAACAGACACCAACTCGTCGGACGCGACTCTCCGACATACCCACACTGCCACTTTGCTTTGTTAAATGCAAGAAGCTTTCCTCTGAGCGAGAGAGTCCTTTTAAAAGTTCACCAGCTGTGATATGCTTTGTCTTCTGAATAATGCATGCGCGTTAGCCGAGACCCCCCGCGTCTCGTCTCTTTCAGTTGTCTGTGCAATGAAAAAGGGGATAAAATGAACTGTGTTGCAGTTGCTCAGAGCTTCGGGTCTTAAATCTCTGTACGACTGTAGTGAGTCCAATTACAAGAGGGTAGGAGAGAACCTACGGCATATGCAAGCAAATTAACATTTTTTTTTACCTACTCTTGTATGTTTGAATAAGAGCTTCTGGAAATTAGAATAGGTTTTGACGCATTGGCTCTGTTACAAAACCTAGTGATCTGCTCAGCATTTTAAATCATCACAGGCATACACACAAGAAGAAACTGTTTCTAAAAGGCAGGTACTGTAACTTGTTTGGACGAAATTCTGAAACAGCATCACATGTATCCATAAATAATACAATCCCTAAACAATAATATACACTGCTGATCAAAAGTTATGGATCAGTACGATTTTTAATGGTTTCTTAGACATTTCTTATGCTCATCAAGGCTGCATTTATTTGATCAAAAACACTGAAAAAACTATAATATTGTGAAATAATATTTCAATTTAAAATAACTGTTTTCTTTGTGAATATATTTTAAAGTGTAATTTATTCCTCTGATACAAAGCTAAATTTTCAGCATCATTACTCCAGTCTTCAGTGTCACATGATCCTTCAGAAATCATTGATCAATAAAAGGTTTAAAAGAACAGCTTTTATTTAAAACAGAACGGTTTTCTAACAGTATATTTTCTTTGAAAGAAATTAACACTTTTATTCACCAAGGCTGTGTTAAATTAATAAAAAGTGATAGCATAGATTTTACATTGTTAAAAAATATATATATATTTTGAATAAATTGTTATTTTTAACTTGTTATTCATCAAAGAATCCTGAAAAAAAGAATCACAGGTTCCAAAAAAATATCAGGCAGCACAACTGTTTCCAACATTGATAATTCTAATAATAAATCAGCATATTAGAATGTTTTCTGAAGGATCATGTGACACTTAAGGATGGAGTAACAGCTGATGAAAATTCAGCCTTGCATCACAGGAATAAATTATATTTTAAAGTATATAAAAATTAAAAACCATTATTTTATATTGTAATAACATTTTGCAATATTACAATTTTTTTCAATATTTGTGATCAAATAAATGCAGCCTTGATGAGGATAGCAGACTCCTTTAAAAAACATTACAAGTCTTACTGATCCCAAACCTTTGAGCGACAGTATATATACTTAAAGGGATAGTTCACCCAAAAATGAACATTCTGTCATTAATTACTCACCCTCATGTTCATTCCAAACCCATAAGACCTTCATTCATCTTCAGAACACATATTAAGATACTGATGAAATCGGAGAGTTTTCTGACCCTGCATAGACAGCAACGCAACTGACATGTTCAAGTCCCAGAAAGGTAGTAATGACATTTTTAAATTAGTCCATGTGGTTTAACCGTGATGTTATAAAGCTATGAGAATACTTTTTTTTACAAAAATATCTTAATTTGTGTTCTGAAGATGAACAAATGTCTTAGGGGTTTGAAATGTAATGAGGGTGAGTAATTAATGACAACATTTTCATTTTTGGGTGAACTATCCCTTTAATACAGTACTGGAAATCATCCTCAAATATAATTTAATGGAAATTCAGTTTTAGCCAATATTTGTGTAAATGCACATTTTATGCTTAGAAGACTGTCTCTTGCATCATTTAGCAATGACATGAATTTTGTTGTAATCATTTGTGAGTACAGTAGTAGCAAAACCTACTGGTTGGCATCTATAGCTTCTCTTAGTTCTGTGTAGTTCGAGGTGCAAGCAACGTCAAGGTCATGGGTTTGATTCCAAAGGAATGCATAAACTTGATTAAATGTATAACTTGAATCCAATGTCAGTCTCTGAAATAAAAGTGTCTGCCAAATGCATAAATGCAGATGTAAATGTTTGCCTTTGCAGAGCGCTCCAAATCAATCACTTATGAGGATTCATGGCTGTGCTCTTAAGATTAAAGGTTCTTTGTTGGAAAGGAAATTTTTACATCCATTTAATCTTTCAAATTCCTTATAATAGAAAAAGCTTCTTCAGATTATTAAAATAATTTTCACACTAAGAAAAAAATGGTTGTTTATAGTGAAATCAAAATGAAAGTATTTTGGCATTTAGTATGAATAAGTTAGCCTTAAGGTTATCTGTAAGCTAGTGTGCTCCAAAACAATGACAAAATTTGCATTTAGAGGATATAAGCATTCAACACTTACAGTCTCTAACTTCTGCAAATATGGATCAACAATTTTGCTGACATCACCCCTGCAGTTCAGCTGCTCGTCAAACTTTCTGTCCAATCAAATGCTCTCTAGAATCCGAGGTGCCCCGCCCCCTACACTATAAATAGACGCTGAAGCTGCAGCTGAAATCAGTCACTTATTCACAGAATTTGTTTGTTCTGTACAGTGAATGGCACGTGGTGCACTACATAGGGGATAGGGAGCGATTTAGACAGTGTAAATACTGTATGCTTTCCATTAAAGGAACACTCCACTTTTTTTTTTTTTTTTTTTTTTTTTAAATAGGCTCATTTTCCAACTCCCCTAAAGTTATACAGATGTGTTTTACCGTTTTTGAATCCGTTCAGCCGATCGCCGGGTCTGGCGGTAGCACTTTTAGCATAGTTTAGCACAAATCATTGAATCCGATTAGACCATTAGCATCTCACTATAAAATGACCAAAGAGTTTCGATATTTTTCTTTTTTAAAACTTCACTCTTCTGTAGATGCATCATGTACTAAGACGGGCGGAAAATGAAAAGTTGCAATTTTATAGGCCAATTTGGCTAGGAACTATACTCACATTCCGGCGTAATAATCAAGGAATTTTGCTGCCGTACCATGGGTGCAGCAGGCGCAATGATATTAAAAACAGTGAAGTTCAACACGCAATATGACGCAAACCTGCAATAATTAAATATGTTAAATAATACAAATATCCTTTATGCATTTAATCCCATTTCATTAACCGATGTCTTTGCTGCCGACCTTCGATGATCAAATTCAGTCATACTAATAATCAAAAATTACTCAAGATAAGCTAACATTTGTTTTCCTTTTTTTTATTGCTGAAGAGTTGACATTTTTTTCTTCTGCGGTCTACTGCGCAGACGCGAATTTACTTTTCTCAAAGCCTGAGGCTTTTGGTGTGAAAAGGCTTTTACATTTGCCAAAAATAGAACTTTTTATATTAAAAACAAACAAGCAAGCCCTGCCCAGATTTAAAAAGTAACACATTACTTTCCATAAAAAAGTAACTAAGTAGAGTAATGAGTTACCTTTTTAGGGAGTAACTCAATATTGTAATGCATTACTTTTAAAAGTAACTTTCTCCAACACTGCCCAGAGCCTGTGCTACACGAGCTTTTGTGCTTAAAAAGTATACAAATTTTTATTTTTCAAAAAAAATGACAGATCGTTTCGCTAGATAAGACCCTTCTTCCTCGGCTGGGATCGTTTAGAGCCATTTGAAGCTGCAGTTAAACAGCATTTTGGAAGTTCAAACTCGGGGCAGCAATGAAGTCCATTATATGGAGAAAAATCCTGAAATGCTTTCCTCAAAAACCATAATTTCTTTACGACTGAAGACAGAAAGACATGAACATCTTGGATGACAAGGGGGTTATTATTAGTATTATTTGTAAATTGTTGTCCTGGAAGTGGAGTTCTCCTTTAAAAATAAAAGCTCTAAAGGGGCGTTTTTGCGGTGATGCCATAGAAGAACCATTTTTGGTTCCCCAAAGAACCTTTTAGTGAACAGTTCTTAAAAGAACCGTTTCTCAGAGCATTTTTAAAATTGAAAGAAACTTTTTCCACTATAAAGAACCTTTTCTGCATTGAAACGTTCCTTGGGTGTTCAAGGTTCTTCATAGAACCACTGATGCCAATAAAGAACCTTTATTTTTAAGAGTGTATGCTGTCAAATGTGGCTTTACCCAACCACAGGAAACGCTATAAACAAAACTCTATTGGCTATTTAAAAAAGGGGACAGGGCTGCTGGATATATCCTGCCCTGTCTTCCTTTTTCAGTTGAAATTACGTCAACACAGAATAACGCTGTGTGTTTCAAAGCACTTCAGTGGACCTTTAAGAATTGATCACTGAAAGGTTCTTTGGGGAACCCAAAATGGTGGTTCAATTGCATCGCTACAAAACCCCCCTATTAGAATCCTTATTTTTAAGAGTGCAGGATGCTCCATTAAAAGATATCTGCTTTTTTAGGCAATTAGCAGCAAGGCAGCACACTAGCTCTTGGAACGGAGCTTATGTTTTGGGATCTCAAGCAAACAGCTTTAGTCAGTCTGTAAACAGGCTGTGGATCAGTGCCCCTACGAGCCTTGATAATGACAGCGCTCTCAAGACTAATGAACTCACAGTTCACTGAACACACATGGCCTGCTGGGTAGCAATGAGGATATCAGAGTTAATATCACCCCCGTGTGTGGCGTTACAGCACCCATCATGAGAGATCTCCTCTTGAGCCATGTGCATGATCATATTCATGTAGGTCATGTATGCATTAATACGGGCTTGTATTGATTTGATTGCTTGCGCTATGAGAGCATGTTGCACAACTTTTAATCTATACGTTGAAAGGCATGATATGATTTTTAAACTGAGTGACTGGTGTTTGAATTTCAGTGACACCATGTCTAGCGTCGGATCCAGTGTGGGCACTGAAGATGTTGGCGAAGGGATACGTCAGTGGGCAGGTGTACCGCGGGGAAGCAGAGGAGGCAGAACTTCTCCTTACGCAGGAAGTAGCTCTGGCCGCCAATCTGTTACTGACACCATGAGCACCTACAGTTTCAGGTAACATAGCAAGAAAAATCTGATAATCAGTAAGCATGAGTGTCCTTCAAAGGTAACACAACCAGGCCAGATCAGGTAAGTAGTTGTTTTTAGCAAACATGGCTCTAGTCCTGGGAAACACAACAGGAGAAATGTTAAAGTATTCTTTTTTCTGTGCAATGAAAGTCAGCTTAAACTGTCAAACCAAAAAAAAAAAACAATAAAAGTAGCATGAGAATAATTGTGATCCTGGACCACAAAACCAGTCGTAAGTAGCACGGGTATGTCTGTAGCGATAGCCAACAATACATTGCATGGGTCAAAATTGTCAATTTTTCTTTTAAGCCAAAAATTAGGATATTAAGTAAAGATCATGGTCCATGAAGATGTTTTGTAAATTTTCTACCGTAAACATATCAAAACCTAATTTCTGATCAGTAATACAGTTCCAGTAATATCCTTCCAGAATCATTAGAAATGTTATTTATTTTACCAAAATAAGAGGGATTATACAAAATACATGTTATGTTTATTTAGTACTGACCTGAACAATATATTTCACATAAAAGATGTTTGCATATAGTCCACAAAAGAAAATAATAGTTGAATTTATAAAAATGACCCCGTTTAAAGTTTACATCCCCTTGAATCTTAATACTGTGTTCTTTTTTTTTTTTTTTAGTAATAGTTGTTCATGAATCCGTTGTTTTTCCTGTACAGTTAAACTGCCTGCTGTTCTTCGGGAAAAAACCTTCAGGTCCCACAAATTCTTTGGTTTTACATCATTTTTGTGTATTTGAACCCTTTCCAACAATGACTGTATGATTTTGAGATTCATCTTTTTACACTAAATTTTTCTTATTTTGCCTAAATATCATATTTTTTAATTTGGTACTGCCTTCAGAGGCTACAGAAGATACTTACATGTTTCCCAGAAGACAAAATAAGTTAAACTTACCCTCATCTTCAAATTCAAAATGTTTTCACCCCCAAGCTTAATGCATTGTTTTTGCTTCTGGAGCATCAGTGAGCGTTCGAACCTTCTGTAATAGTCGCATTTGAGTCCCTCAGTTGTCCTCAGTGTGAAAAGATGGATCTCAAAGTCATACAGTCACTGTTGGAAAGGGTTCAAATACACAAAAATGCTGGATACCAAAGAATTTGTGGAACCTGAAGGATTTTTCTGAAGAACAGCAGGCAGTTTAACTGTACAGGACAAACAAGGGACTCATGAACAACTATCACTAAAAAAAAAAATAAATAAATAAAAAAAATAACAGCTGTGGATCATTCAGGTAACAATACAGTATTAACAATCAAAGGGATGTGAACTTTTGAGCTGGGTCATTTTTATAAATTCAACTATTATTTTCTCTTTTGGACTATATGTAAACATCTTTTATGTGAAATATCTTTTTCAGGTCAGTACTACATAAACAATAACATACATTTTGTATGATCCCTTTTATTGTGGTTAAATAATTAACATTTTAAATGATTCTGAAAGGGGGATGCAAACTTTTTACCTCAACTGTATGTATTGCTTAAAACTTATTTTGGACAACTTTAAAGGCGATTTTCTCACCCTCAGATTCCAGATATTCAAATAGTTGTATCTCAGACAAATTGTGTCCTGTCCTAACATACCATACACCAATGGAAAGCTTATTTATCAGCTTTCAGATGATGTATAATCTCAATTTCAAAAAAGTGACCCTTATGACTGGTCTTGTAGTCTAGGGTCACAATTATTACATAGCGAAATGTTGTGACTGACAGCATAAGGTCTGGACTCTGTAGCTGCTTCAGTTGGTCAAGGGCCGACCACTTAGGTAAGAGGCTGTGTGACCGACATGCAGAGCAACCAATAACAGTTCATTTTGTTTAGTGTCATGTTTGGGGGCGGGGATGTTTGTCACTACGATAGTAGATCTGTGTGCAAACATACGTCAATTAATCAAGATTGGCATAAATGTTAAAGGGATAGTTCACCCAAAAATTCAAATTCTGTTAATTTCTCACCATCATGTCATTACAAACCTGTAAGACCTTTGTTCATCTTGGGAAGACAAATTAAGACATTTTTGATGAAATCCAAGCGCTCTCTGACCCTGCGTAGACAGCAACGGTACTACCACATAAGGCTCAGAGAGGTAGTAAGGACTTGTTAAAATAGTGCATGTGACATCAAAGGTTCAACTGTAAGTTACAATTTTTGTAGCTGTAATTAGTAGAATGTCTAAATCAAACTATCTGCATTAGAAACAAACAACCAACTAAACATTACACCGTCACTAACGTTTTGAAATCCAGCATCTAGTTGTTTATGTGAAGTGCCACAGTCTCCATGAACGCTGCTTTATTTCCATTAAAAGACTGCAGAGTCCCGAAAAGCTGGTAGAATCTGTTACAAAGTGTTTCTATTTTATCGTGCCATATGCATCAGACATTAAGCAAACGGAGTGTGACCATGACATCTGACACTGAGACTGTGTGAGGATTGACATCGAAGATGATTAGTCATGTCTTGTCAAATACTTCAAAATGTCTCATTTTGTGCTCCATGGAAGCCATATGGGTTTGAAACGTCATTTGGGTGAGTAAATGATGATAAGATGCGTCCTTTAACTTTATATTCATTGTTATTGTCTGTCTTTTATTCCCTATGACAGATCATGCACGCAAGACTTAGACGAAGACGTCAAAGAAAGTTCCAGTGGTCTTGGCAGAGCGTCATCATCCATGGCCCTATCTGAGCTCCTGGAAGGTCTGAGGAAGAAGCGTGCTGGGTGGGAAAGAGGCTCGGAGGCCGGCGAGGGCAGCGCAGTGTCCCTTCCCATCTATCAGACGACTGGAGCCTCCACGCTACGCCGCAGACCCTCAGCGCTGTCTCTAGAAGCAGAGGAGGGTCTGGAAGACCTGCCTCGGCCTGGCATACTGAAACCTCCCAGTCCGCACCTGCCCCGTGCCTCCAGCCTCCGCTCGCTATCCGAGGCAGGCCCAACGTCTTCCACCACCACAACCACCACAGGAAAGATAAACCGCTTCAGCTCCTGCGACTCCCTCGCATCCGTGACCTCCACCGCAAGTTCCCGCCGCCAGTTGTCCAACCTGGCCATCCCTGAGGAAGGCGAAGAGGAGCCCAGCTCGAAATCCATGCCTCCTCTCGGGTATCAACCAATGCGTCGTCGATTACTCGGCGGCCTGGTGACGGAATCCGGAGAGTCGCAATTGGGATTGGAACCACTTGTGTTCCAGAATCGCAGACTCCTCGGGAATCAGGACAAGGAGAGGGCCGATGCAGAGGAGACCAGTTCAGACATTCTCCCAGCTATCCGACGAGCGCAGTCCACCAGCAGCCTAGCGTCAAGCAGCTCCAGAACGGGCCAGAGACGAGCCCTCAGCGTGCACTTTGGGGAGTTACCGCCATCCAGAGCGTCGCGTAGAGAGTCCGATTCAGATTCTTCAAGTTCTGGCGGATCTCAGAAGCGCCGTGGGCCTCAAGGAGAGAGGCTGGAAGCCGAGGGCAGCGAGGACGTCAACTCGGTGATGAAGAAGTACCTCAAAAAAGCAGAAGTCGACTAGAAGGCTCAACGAGGTTAAGCTTAAAACTGCACTGGCCTGCTTTACATTTAAGGGGGTCATATCACGAGGAACCTAATTTTCCTTGATCTTTTGAGTTTCTACTGAAATATACTGTAACTTTGAGAGCTCAAAACCTCTTCCCGAATCCAAATCCAGGGATATTCTGAAATCCTTGGATCTGTATTGGCAGAAACCTGGGATTTGTGATATCAGAAACATTATTATTTGATTACCCCACAGGTAGCACATCACAAACATCAGTTTGCTGTTTAAAAGAAGTTGCATTTTCTGTTGTGCCTGGAGCAGGGTTTGTACAAGGTGCTTAAAGTACTTGAATTTGACTTTTTGAAATTTAAGGCCTGGAAATCAGCAATATTCCTGAAGAGGTACTTGAAAAGTGCTTGAATTATTGAAAGATAATGTATCTATGAAATAAGTGCTTAATTTTGCATATATCCTTTTATGCAAAATACACTCAATTCAAAAACAACTTTTTTGCTTATTTCAGTTAATGTCAGAAAACAATCGAGCTAAGCAAGTAGTAGTACTGACAGTGTCGTGCAAACATGGCTAAAGACACAAAAAGAGGAACAGATGAACCAAATCAGTTGAGTCATTTACACAAGAACCCCTCCAATTGATTCAAACTTGTGACTTCACTAGCAGAAACCAGATCAAATTAAAAGAGCCAATCATTTTCAAATTTCAACTCTGAATCAGTTTAACCTTTGCATCGCAAAATGATTCGATGTTTCGAAGCAGTCCAATTGTATCGCGTATCGCAAATCATTTGTTTCAGATCGGGACTTCAAATCACGTATCGCGAATCATTTCATTTAGATTGGAACTTTGCGTATCTTGAAACGTTTTTCAGATCGGGACTTCAATTCACGTTTTCAATTCACGTCTTTTGATTTAGATTGTAACAGGTTTGTGAATAATTTGATTCAAATCAAATGATGCACAATATGCGATTTGAAGTCCCGGTCTGAAAAACGTTTCAAGATGTGCAAAGTTCCAATCTTCCAATGATCGCAAATCATTTGATTTAGATCGGATCTTCGTAGCACGGGTCGTGAATCATTTAATTTAGATCGGGACTTCGGAGCGGGTTCGCAAATCTTTCGCTTTAAATCAGATCTTTGTAGCGTAGATCGCAAATCATTTGATTTAGATCAGATCTTCGTAGCGCGGATCGCAAATCATTTGATTTAGATCGGTACTTCGTAGTGCGGATCGGGAATCATTGAATTTAGATCGGGACTTCGTAGCGCGAATCATTTGATTTAGATAGGATCTTCGTAGTGCGGATCGGGAATCATTTAATTTAGATCGGGACTTCGTAGCGCAAATCATTTGATTTAGATAGGATCTTCGTAGCGCGGATCGGGAATCATTTAATTTAGATCGGGACTTCGTAGCGCGAATCATTTGATTTAGATAGGATCTTCGTAGCGCGGATCGCAAATCATTTGATTTAGATCGGATCTTTGTAGCACGGATCACGAATCATTTAAGATTGGGACTTCAGTGTGGGTTCGCAAGTCATTTGTTTCGTATCAGGATTTCTGAGCAAATTTGTGAATCTTTTTTTTTTCTGATTTTTTTTTTACAGCAGAAAACATCAAACCATTAAGGCAGTACAGTTATAAAAACAAAACAGAAAAAAGATAGTATACACAAATACAAATCCCTCAAGAAAATTAACTGGTTTTACAATTGTAAAAGTGTAGTATACTTTGTAATAATTTAGTAGTAATTCTTTGTGTTTGTGCTTCACTTTACTTTTTGCCATTTTTAATTAATATATTTTTATTTATTTCTCTTTTTTTAGAATTTGAAATAGACATAAGTGAGATCTCTGATTGAAGTCCTTGAAAATAAAAAATGGAGTGCTTGAAAAGTCTTTGAAAGCCCTGGAATTTCATTTTACAGTATCTGTTCGAACCCTGGTCTGGAGGCTTCTCTATGCAAGAAGTAGAAGTGCCTTGTCAGAAGGTACACTTTTGTTCCTTTTAGGTACTAATATGTACCTTTAAGGTACCAGTATTCTCTCTTTAGGGTACAAAGGTTTACCTTTTGAAATGGTACCACCACAGTGACAGCTTTTGTACCTTTTTTTTTCTAAGAGTGAATGTTCACATATAAAAATTTAAGGCAGAACTTCAAAGGATTATAGAGGCGGTGGAAAGTGGTCACTTGGGTTCTTTTCTTTTTTTTTTTTTTAAAGTGTATGACCCCTTTAAATGTCAAAAAAAATCTGAAAAATGAACAACATGAAACTAAATTGAATTGTGAAAGGATGTGAATCATTTAGTCACTTTTTTTCTTTCTCCTGACAGGATAGATGAAGACGTGGAGAATCGTCCCTGTCCAGAATGCATTTAACTGGAAGCACAAATACACTGAGGATTTATTTTGAGCACTGTTTGTACACATAAATAAAGATGTTAACGCATGAAATTCCTAAAATTCTCACTGTAAACATGCCCTTTATTTGAGCCGCGCTGATACCCGCGGGTGCTTCAGGTCAGGGAAATGAATCCTGACCAGTGAGCGCTCGCTTTCCCTCTCAGCAGTCAGTGCAAATTTGTTGAACTCCTACAGATGTAAATAAAAACGTCGAGCAGAATCATTGGTATTTGCTTCGACCTTTCAAAGGAGAGGAGCAGCATTACATTCACAGAGAAAAACAACCAAAATAGAGCAGTTTCACAAAGCAGAAGCTCTCCATAATAATTGAGACCAACCTCGTTTGTGCAGTCAAATCATTAACCTAGACTTATTTGCTTAGGAACGGAGTCAAGAAAACAGTTTGTGCTTAATTGCCAGAGCAAAATTTGAATGTGCTACACACACAGTGACAGTGTGCTCCACATTAGTGCGCTTGGCAAGCATAAACAGGCTAAAGAAACATTCCAGATTCAGTTGTTCTAAATTGCAGCATTATCGGTTATCACAAAGAATTTTAACCATTTTCCTTGAGGTTGCAATGAGGCTGGTACAAGTGGAAGTAATTGGGGCTAATTTTGAAGGGTTGAGAAGCAGAATTGTCAGTCTTGTTTTATAAAAGCTCAAACTTATTTTAACTGAAGTCTTCCAATGTGATCATATGCATTATGCCACAAGTGCTAAATTGGATCAAGCCTGCAATATTCCTTCAACCACATCTGCTTGCTAAGAGCAGCGCATTACAGTGATTCTTACCACAGCAAGCGTTTTCTTAACTCTTACCTGTGGTAAATCACTATAATCCAGTGCCTCTCATTTAAATTGGTGCTTCCATTGCATTAAGATGACCGCTGCATCTGACAGGTTTATGCCAACCCAGTCATACTTTCTTCACAGACAAAATGCTTTTTAGAGAAAATGAGACAAGTTTGCTTTCCCCTCCAACAGTTTTATTGACAAGAAACAGAACTACAATCAGACCATGGTGAGAAATTGGAGCTCCCAATTTAGATGTCCAGCAGCAGCAGCCTTCTGGGAACACGCCGCTTCCCATCCACATCTGCAATAGGAGAACATGATCAATGCTCGAGTCTCTACATGATCAAATTAGCATGTCATCTACAGGTCCTTGCCTGGTCACACCTTTGCAGCTTGCGCCTTACGTCCCCTTCCTTTACCCTGAAGGAAACAAAGGTTATTTGTGCACAGCTTTAGAAAAAGAAACCAAACCTTAAAAGAAAATGTACCTTTTTAGGTGGATTTTCCCCATCTGAGGCTTCCCTGCATTTACAAAACATTTGATTAGTAAGCTTTGAGAAACTAATGGAAAAAAATAAATGTTTAATTTAACTTACTCATCCTCTCCCTTTTCTGGCTTCTTTCTCTTTAAAGATAAAAGGAAGCCATTAGAATTAAATTTAGTTCAAACGACTTGAGCTATGAGACGAGGCCTTACTTTGCCAGCACCATTTTTTGTGACTTTCTTAACTGGTGATTCTTCAATATCTTCCTCCTCTTCTTCTACCTCCTCATCCATCTCTTCATCCAGCTCTTCTTCGTCAGAGTACTCCTCCACTGGGAGAGATTTTGGCACAAGACCCATTGATTTAAACAGGAACCACAGATAGTAGCTAAAAATAGAGCTGAAATGACCACTCACGGGCCACATGTTCCGCTCCGACGTACACTGGCCCAGAGCCGTGCTTCAGGCGAAAGGTCACGGGCGGATGAAGATCCAATCCAGACAGGTTGACCTGGAGAATGAAATCTCATGAGGTACACAGACTTGTGGCGGTAAAACGTGATTACTGTAGCTCTGTTCAATAAAAAAAAAAAAACAGACTCAAAATAGATTGAAATTATTCTTTAACCCTCTGGTGCTGCTCACATGGTAGTCAAATTTTTTTTTATTTTTTTTTTTTTATTTTAAAATAACAAAACCTGCTGCATTTGAGTTCAATAAGGTTTATTTGCATTTTTAAGGGATTTTATGGTACTAAATTGTCTTTGAGTAGTTGTGATCTACTTATTAGCTGTTGCCTGAAAGTTACATTTCCAACTTGGACTAATGTAAATCGTAAATACTTTGGAACACAGTTTGGTCTCTTTTTAAAGATGACACTTTAGATTGTTGAGCTGAAAAGAGTTAAAGTGAGTTTTTAAAAAATAAAATAAAAAAACCTAATAAAAAAACCCACACACACAAAAATATACAATCTGTATGAAAAAAAAAAAAAGTTTTCCAAAACATGTTTTACCAAAGTAGAGGAAAAAAAAAAAATTATAATTCTTAGCAAGCCATGTTCCAAATTTGAGGTTGATAGAAAATAAAATAAAAAAAATATTGGGTGCAGTACCAAATATTTCCACTAGATAAAACTCACTTTCTATTAACTTCAAATTAATTTTGACTGCACACAATACAAGTGATTTTTTCTTCCCCACAAACTTCAAATTTTTATTTTTTTTTTCCATGTCCCCATGCGTGTTCCTTGTTTTGTACCATTACGATGAATTTAGAAGAGAATAATAAATTAAAAAAAAATCCTACTTAAATATTTCTGTGCCATCAACCTCAAATTTGGAACACAACTAGCTTGGATTTATAGCTTTGATTTTGTAGCAGTTTTAAAGTAAAACATGTTTTGGAAAATATACGTTTCACATAAAATTTAAAAAGTATTTTTGTGCATTTTTTTTTTTTTAACAGTAGACCTAATCAGCACCAGAAGGTTAAATACTTTACACTGAAATGGGTAACTGGGGTCTGTATCCACATTATTCAACAAAAAAAAATGGGCGAGACTTCCCATTTGGAAGGCTGCATCCTCCGGAGGACGCATTTGAAGGCTGCACACGTCATCAGGGAGGTCTCATTTAAGAAAAGTAACCGTTAAATTGCAAAGTAAAAAAGAAATGATAGTATTTTACACCTCACAAGGAATAATGGTCAATTTTATTATGGTTACTTTTCGTATATAGGACATCCATAATGACGTGTGCAGCCTTTAAATGCGACCTCCGGAGGATGCAGCCTCCGAAATGAGACGCAGTTATTGAAATAAGAACAATGTGCAGTAAACGGTAAAACTGTTTGCACTACAAACTAGTGTTTTCATAATTAACAATACATTAAATACGGTAAAACGCACCAATTTGCTATATCAAGCAGCAAAACCAGCTGTTTTGTACAGCTAAAAAAAAAAAAAATCTGGAGGCGGACGAGACCGGAAGTCACACCTATAAAAGTTTACAAATGGCCGTGCCTGCCTTTATGGGAAAAATAAAGTGGAGAAAGACTGTACAAAATATCCACTACTAGCAAAAGTGCTACTAGTAAGCAAACTAGTCAACACAGACTCAAGGTGAAATAATACAATTATTGAAATGTAATCATTTATACTACACACCAATAAAAACGAATATTTCTTACCGTAGGCATAGATTTAGCGTGAAGTGTTGCTATGGGAACCGCTTTCGCTCTGCTGTTGCCCTCACCAGTGACCAACTCGACGATATTGAACTCATCTTTGGCGGTGTGACCAAGACACATCTTCAAGTCAAATATTAACTGGTTAAACACCGATTAAAAGTCACGTTTACCTCGATAATCACTTAACCAACCGTTCTCAGTGCCAGTTGGTGTTGATGGTTTGTATCATCCGTCTTGAAAGACTCTTCCTTATTAGATTCGTTGAGTTCACAACCTAAAACAACGGTCGATTTAATTTGAATATTAGTAACCTCACGTTTTAAGTGATTTTACGTGAAGACATGAAAGTGGAATATCTTACCCCAAAGAGTGGATAAAGGTTTCTCCGTTTTGCTCATTTTGAAACAAAAACAAAAAACTGAAAGACACATACAAGTAAGTGTGTTTTAGTTTAACGCACAGTATGCAACATGAATCATTTAGGAACGAGTTTTATATTCTTACCAGAAATAAATCTCAGGGCTGCTTCTAGGACAGCAAAAGAAAAGAAAGAGTGAGTTTGCGCCCTGTGAACGTTTAAAGAGGAAGTTAATTGCTCATCAGGTGACAGTAATTAAGTCAGGATCACTGCGGGTTAATTATGGATCCGACCTGCTGCATGAACCTGCTGTAAAATCACTTCTTTATAATCACGTTTTAATCGAATAGAATTAAGCTGACTCATAATTATGCATACTAAATATGTTGCCTTTTAGTTCATATTAACCTCTAACGGGGGCTAGTTGTCACATGGGGACGTTTCCACAAGGTCTTTGTCTACAAATGTTCGTTTGCAATAGCAGAGGTTTAATTGGGTACTTTATAAACTTAGTGTACATGATGAAGTTCGAAACAGACCAAAAAAAAAAGCAATATCATCAAATTTTGTAATATTATTGGGTGAGTAGTGAAAACCGCATACAGTTGAAGTCAAAAGTTTACATACACCTTGCAGAATCTGCAGTGTTAATTATTTTACCAAAACAAAAGGGATTATACAAAATGTATGTTATTTTTTATTTAGTACTAACCTGAAAAAGATATTTTACATAAAAGATGTTTACATATAGTCCACAAGAGAACATTTGAATTTATAAAAATGACCTGTTCAAAAGTTTACATACACTTGATTCTTAATACTGTGTTGTTACCTGAATGAACCACAGCTGTGTTTTTTTTGTTTGTTTAGTGATAGTTGTTCGTGAGTCCCTTGTTTGACCTGAACAGTTAAACTGTCTGCTGTTCTTCAGAAAAATCCTTCAGGTCCCACAAATTCTTTGGTTTTCCAGCATTTTTGTGTATTTTAACCCTTTCCAGCAATGACTGTATGATGTTGAGATCCATCTTTTAACACTGAGGACAACTGAGGGACTCGTATACAACTATTACAGAAGGTTCAAATGCTCACTGATGCTCCAGAAGGAAACACGATGCATTAAGAGCCAGAGGGTGAAAACTTTTGAGTTTGAAGATCAGGGTAAATTTAACTTACTATGTCTTCTGGGAAACATGTAAGTAGCTTCTGAAGTGCAGTACTAAATGAAAACTAAATATGATTTTTAGGCAAAATAAGAAAAATGTACACATCTCCTTTCTGTTCAAAAGTTTTCACCCCCGGCTCTTAATGCATCATTTTTCCTTTGAAGCACTGTGATATCACTATTGGGGCATGTTGTCACAAATCTGTGGCTGTTAAATGTGAAATTTTTTGTTTTGGCAATCAAGACTTTTGTTTTTATATTAGAAATATTTTGAAATATTCACTGTAGTAAAAAATGTGACAACTAGCCCCAGTGTCCCAAAGAGATCTCTTAAATCAATTATTCTCATAAGATAAAGCTGTGCCTATGAACTTAATTCATAATCAATGAATTTTACACTATATAATTAAACAATGTCTTTTTTTATAGATGTTTTACAGCAGAATTTAAATTTAATTTTTGACAACATCTACATCACAGATTCTGTTATTTTCCCGTTTATTACTGTGAAGCTGCTTTAAAATAATTTGTATTGTATAAAGCACTAAAGTGACTCAAAACGTGAGCCGAATGTGTATTTCAGTCGTTTAACTTATATTTGCCATGGCTGTTTATGTATCTCAGATCCCCCTCCGTTCCATATGTGCTGCACACTCTCATTCTGTCGTGTGATCTATTATTAACAGATCTCTATGCACCGGATCGCTCAGCCTGTGGATTACGGAGCGGAGCGAGAACATGGGCTGTGAGTTTGACCGCCGCTCCCCTGGGTTCCAGCGCCAGCCCCTCGCCGCCATCAAAGACCGCGAGCCTCCGGATGAAAAGAAAGTAGAGGAGGGGCCCGAAGACGCCATGAGGACAAAGAGACTGCGATATTACAAGGTGTGGGGGGTGATGGGTAAATCAATATTATGTATACAAATATTCCATATTGACATTAGGCAGAATTATGAGCTGTGTTTTTATTATAACTCCATCATTTTCTGTGTCTGCACACCTGTGCTCGCCAGCAGAGACCGAATGACATGTGAAAAATAGAGGCGAATGCCTTGTAAATGAAATGTGAAGCCACACGGGAGCTCCACTCACACAATCTCGGCTCCTGACGGTGTATAGGATGGTTTAGAGAGCGCGTGGGAGGGCTCAAGTGAATCCTCGCTGTGTGTGGGCCTCGTTCTCCTCCGTGAAACACTCACACACACCGTTTAAGTTTAAAAAGCACAAATGAACCCAATGAGCATTTGTTGGCTATTATTAATGGTGACTAAGAGCAGTTGTGGGCTGTCTAATGCAATGAATGACACACACACATACATGGTGCACGGTGCCAAATGCCTGTTCGAGAACGTGATGAGTGTGCTTTGAAGTCAACATGACATCAAAATTGACCCAATTTATTTTCTCAAAACACATCAAAGTTCTTATTAAGGGTGACTCAGCAGTCATTTTGTTGCAAGTTTGGAAAAAAAAGAAAGCTTTTCTTCTTATACTTGTTCCGCCTATGAAACCAATTTCATTTTTATCTGATGTCATTGACCCGCTGACCCCCAAATGTGATGATCCTCTTACTAATATATGTAAAAAAAAATTGAATTTAAAAATGAAATGTGTATATATATATATATATATATATATATATATATATATATATATATATATATAATACACACACACACACACTACACACACACACACACACACACACACACACACACACACACCCAACAAATTATTGTGATAAATCCCATAATATTAAACCAGTTTGTTTTCTTGTTACCCTCAATATCATATATATATATATATATATATAATGTATGTATGTATGTGTGTGTATATATATATATATATATATATATATATATATATATATATATATATATATATATATATATATATATATAATATATATATATATATATATATATATATATATATATATAATTTAAATAATTTCATAACAAATTTTGGCCATAAATATATATCTATATAATTTTTTTTTTTTCATTTTGTAATGTTAATGTATATACAATTTAGAAAAAATGTAACTAAAAACTTAAAAAAAATAAACACAAATTTTATATATATATATATATATATATATATATATATATATATATATATATATATATATATATATATATATATATATATATAAAACAAATAACACAAATAACAATAAATAAAATTGAGATTAATAACAGTTTAATGCTATATATATGTAATTTGTTTATTTTTTCTTTTTCTTTTTTTTTTTTTTACTAAAATTGTTCTAAATTGTATACACTAACATTTAAACATAACTGATTAAATATTTTTGTATATACATTTTTATATGAATATACATTTATTTACATGACATTATTTACATATAAATTATTTAATCAGAAATGACTATATATTTATGGCAAAGATTAATTATGAAAATTGATATGGTAAACTGAATATTTTATTTTATATTTAATTTTTGTATGTGAAATGAATTAAATATTTCATGTTATTTAAAAATTGAAATGTACAGAAAGATGTATGCAAATAAAAAAGTACTGATTACATAATAATTTAATCAGAATTGGCTAAATATATATTTATGGCCAAAATTAAAAAATTTTTTTTTTCATTTTGTAATATTTTTATATAATATATTTTTATATTGTGTGTGTGTGTGTGTATATATATATATATATATATATATATATATATATATATATATATATATATATATATATATATATATATATATATACAATTTTAATTAATTAAAAATTATTTTTAATTAAAAAATAAAGTAATTTTTGTTTATATTTTCCTTTTTCCATTTCCATTAGTCTCTAATTGTAAGTAATATAACCTTTCTAAAATCGTGCCAATGGTTAATGCAGTAATTTAATGTTACAGTAGTTTGAACTAAGCAGTGCTGGTACGAATTACCTTTTCATCATCAGTTCCTGGTGGATAAAATCAAGTCCTGCCTTACAGATTTTCTCTTGTCTCGTTGAATATCGTGTTTCACTTAAAAATGCATCATCTTACAGCAGCAAAAATGGTTTGCAAATGCCATTTCACGTCAACTTTAATTGTTCCTGGGAAATGCTCCAAAGGTGCTGAAAACTAAAAAATGAGTTTCCCGTCCCCAAGGACCCTTCCACACCGCATTAGCTGCAGAATACCTGTTTCAGCACTTCCTAAGTAAACTAAGCATATTGTGGATTTGCTCGTTTGGTGGCATTTCAGTGTGGAATTACAGCAACCGCCTGATAGATGGCAAGAAAATGGAGACAGTGTGGAAAATCACAGATAATCCTTAGACCTCCACGGATCTAATTAAGATTTTCTCAAGGAAAGGGAGGGATGGGACCCCTCTATAAAGTGTCAATAGGGTGTCAGTCACTTTGAGATTTTCTTTTCATGGATTTCTATAGCTTAAAGAGAAGAGTATAGAGCTAGCAACACCAAGGTCATGGGTTTGGTTGCCAGGGAATGGATAAAGTGATAAAAATGTACACTGAATGCAATGTACATCACTTTGGATGAGTGTCAGCAGATGCATATAAATGTTGTGATCTATAATATAGCCTACATGTTACTGGTTTAGCTTAAATGTTGCGGTTGCAAAGCTAAAAACGAAGAGGAGCTTCACTTTCTGTTTTAAGATAAATGCAACAGCATCATTATATATAGCAGCAAACTTTTTAACTATGGTAAACACAGTGCTTTCAGAGCTGGGCAATGAGCCATACATGTGCCATGTGTCATGCCTCATTAGTCTGTGAGAGTGAATGGCATTGCCAAGACTGAGCTGTGATCCTACAGCCTTAGAAGGCGTGAGGTGATTGTAGATGTAAAGGTTTAGACATCCAAAATGCTATTTCCTTTTTTTTTTTTTTTTTATTTTGTTTTGTTTTATGGCTTCTAAACAACACTGCACCCCACAGACTTTCACTGTACTGGAATAAAAACAAAGCATTTTCCGAAATATCTTATTGAAGATCATTCTTTTGTTTCACAGAACAGAGTCATTCATATCTGGAATGATTAGACAGTGACTAAATGACAGAATTTTCTTTTTTTTTTTTTTTTTTTAAGTAACCTAAGGAATGTGACGGAATGTAAAATCTGAATGTAAATGTAAAATGTAAAATCTGAAATTTATCATTAGATCACTTGCTCACCAATAGATCCTCTGCAGTGAATTGGTGCTGTCAGAATGAGAGTCCAAACAGCTGATAAAAACATCACAATAATCCACACCATTCCAGTCCATCAATTAACATGATGTTGTGAAGCAAAAAACCTCTGTGTTTGTAAGAAACTAAGGCGTTTTTAATGTATGATTCCATAATTCATATACACTCTAAAAAATGCTGGTTTAAAAACAACTCAACTTGGGTTATTTGGCAGCCCAGTGCTGGGTAAATATTGGACAGAACACATGCTGGGTTATTTTGACCCAGATGGTTGGGTTAAATGTTTTTACCAAACATACTGGGTTATTTTAAGTCAGCTATTGTTTAAAATGGACTGGACCTACAAAAACGCACACAGAATTATTAGCTGCAACTGCAATAATCAAAAGATGAACTTTTGTTAAGCAAGAACACATACACAAAATACAAGACAAATTTAATTTATCTGGGCGAATACAGCATAGTTTACAATATTACATACAGTTAAACTCATTTAACAAGCATTTTAGACATAAAAATGTAACATTTAAAAATAGAATTTTAATTTTGGTGTATTCAACTGTTCTCTGTAATCACTTTTTACTGAAATAGTGCCGGTGTGTTGCCTAAATCTGAGCCGGCGAAGGGCTACTGTTCGTCGGGTTAACTGCGAACTTCAGACCGTGGCCTCGCATTTCACTCGTAGCTGAAAGATGCCATGCCCGATTCCAAAAACTGCCCACAAACAAACAGTACTGACAATAAAGAACATATTTTAAGATTAAACTCAGTACAATAACAAATAAAATCCATTTATTTTATGCAAGGCAAAAGGCATTTCCATCCTGCGAAACAACCGCTGCTGACGCAGCTGACTGACATCTCGTCCTTATGCTGCGTTGTGTAAAATGATACAATTTACAGTGCATTTAAAGACTTTATAAATGAAATAAAATGTATACAAACCTTTATTTCGCTGAAGAAGTGCATATTGGCGGTGCTAAGAACCGCTCTCTTCTGTAGAGGGCGCAAAAAACCTGCGCTCTGACTGACTGTAACTCAGCAGCTGGGTTCTTTCATCAGAGACAGGCTTTACCCAGCAGTTGGGTAGAAAAAAATAACCCAGTGTTAAAAATGACTCAGCAACTACCCAGCACCTGCGTAAAAAATATCAAAAATAACCGAATAAAATGACCCAACAAGTTGAACCCAGCATTTGGGTTAAAAAAAAAAAAAACAGCACCTGGGTAAAAATATTAAAAAATAATGCAATAAAATGACCCAATGTGCTGAACCCAGCATTTTTTTTTTTTTTTTTTTTTTTTTTAGAGAAATCTAATTTTCTGTTTTCATCTTTCATCAAAATCCACTGACATATTTGTTTAGAACTTTTCTGGACTGTTTTCTCTTGTGAACGGTGCTTGATCTGTGCATATTTCTCTCCTGATTCAGGCAAGATGAATTTTCCAATAGAGAAAGCAAAATTATGTTTTAGCAAAAGTTTGAACGTAAAAATATTTTAAAGATTGATTTTCACTTCACAAGATGTTAATTGATGTACTGGATTGGGGTGAATTACTTGTAGATTATCGTGATTGTTTTTATCAGCTGTTTGGACTCACACCCATGACGGCACCCATACACTGATCCATTGGTGAGCAAGTGATGCTAATTCTACGATGAAGAAACAAACTCATCTACATCTTGAATGGCCTGAGGGTGATTGGCAGTAAATTTTCATTTCTGGGTGAACTGTTCCTTTAATCGAATTTCTCCTGATGAATGTTTTCTCTCTCTGCTCTGGAACACTCTCTCCGAAGTAATTAACAAAGATAATCGCACAGAGGCTTGATCCAGCTAACAAGCATTTGAAAATTACGCTTTCAGAGAAATGATTTTCTTCTCAGGCCACTGGACTGACAAAAAAAAAAAAGTGCATCAAAGCAGCACATATCTCAAAGCGGGCTGGAGGTCTTTATGTGGTTTCTGTCCAGCTCTTCTCACACAGACGGGCATATCTGTTTCAAACAGAGTCTGCCCTGGTCACGGCACCTCAAACTCGAAGGTCTGTCTCATTTCTTAGCGCAGGCCAGGAGCCTTTTAGCTAGAGACGAGAGATGTGGGATAAACGCTAACGCTGTTACCAGACTATGAATTCCCTTGACCGATGAAGTCATGCGTGATATCATATGGGCTTCACTGTGGATTGATTTGGGGAAAACATTCGATAATGCAAGCAGGGACCAGCGTCTCCGCTTGGAGTTTTAAATTGTCTTTATGGTAAAACGTAGACTGGGGTTAGTTGCCACAGCATTTTCAGAAATTAGTTAATCAGATTGGTTAAAAAAAGGGTGTCTGTTCGTAACAAATATGCATTTGATATCTTCCCGAATTCAGATTCTAAACTGTAGAAGCATTTTCTCCCCACAGCATCAGCAACTTTTACACACACACACAAACAAGGGAGAGAGAGAGAGAGAGAGGGAGAGAGAGGAGGGGTGAGTGAAGGAGAAGACACACTGCGGAGTTCAGCAGAGGAGAGATGAAGAGAGCTGGAGACAGAGACCAAACCGACATCACGGAGCTCATGCACACACGCCGCCTGTGAGTTCAACTCCACGTCTCTGACACTAAGCCACTCTGCTGTGGACCTCAACGCTGCATCTGTGATTATTCTGGGCTGGACCCTCTTTGGACTGTCTTAACATGCTGGGAGTTCAGAGTGATGCTCTGCTGCTTGGCTTTATGGTTTGGATGGGAATCCTATGGGGAGAAATCACAACCCAAGGTAATGTTGATCACTGCACTGATTCATTCAAATGCCCTTGTGTCTTTGATGCACTGACACTGCTGAAACTTTAACACCACGCACACCTCACTTTTATCACGATTACGCACAGCCTGCTTGATGAAAGACTCGTTGCAACACAAATGTTTGAGTTCAGTCACCCTGATGCGACATGTGAGGTTTGCGGACAAGATCGTGTGAGACAAACATGTCTGTTTTGATCAGTTTGGCTCATGCATGCGCTGCCAGAATTGTTTCCAAGACAAAAGTGGGGCAGAAATAATAAAGAAACGCGTGGATCTGGTGCATAATAACGCGTGTGGACAAAGAGAAACGCTGTGGGATTCCCTGAATGTGATTTATAATGAATCACATGTATAGATGTAATCGTGCTTAATGTTGTAAATCATGCTTGGGATGCTTTGGACTTGCGCTTTAACTGCAATGAAAGTGCATGAAATGATATGGAAATGCATTGGTTTGTTGTCGGCTATTGTGCGTGTGCGCTTATCCATTCATACTGTAAGCATGCTTCCTTTACGCTATTGTGAGTTTCTGTGCGCAGGAATGAGATTTTAAAAATGTTTTCTTTTACAAATCGTGTGCTCGCATTAAAAAAAAAGAGCAGTTTGATTTCAGTAAGTGTCACCTCCCCAAAACAGGAGCACTCACCCTCCCTGACCTGGTGTAATAAATGCAATGCTGTTGCATTATTCATGCAGATGCGTGAACAAGAAGTCAAATGACTCTGTTGGTTCATCCACCCGTGTTTTTTTTTTTTCTTCCCCGAGCAGCTCTTTAATCACTTGCTGTGTAAATTTAGCTCAGTTCCACGCGCGTGGGCAACTCATCTTTAATCGGGACATGCGCGAGTGCATGTGGCTCCTTAACACGATTCTGTCCTCTAGTAAAAAATGATGTGTTTGTTTTCCGTGCGCTGGTGATCTCAAATGAGAAGGAAACGACACCTCTCTGTGTTTGGATTATTTTAGTCCAATGTAAATTCATATTCCAGCTGCATTTGACGTTTCCATTTTCCAGGTTAAACGAACAGCGTTTTCTTACACTGTATGAAAGTAAACAATATAGCCTAGCATATGTTTTTGTTTGTATACAACAAACTATATAGGCTATTAAAATCATGTATGCGTGTTAAACATATTCCTTCAAAATTATTTGCTGCAATAACACGTTAACCCATATTTTATAATGTAAATTTGATGGTTGCAGACACCGAGGTGCAGCTAGTTTTATTTTAATTTATTCACGTGATTTTTTTTTTTTTTTTTTTTTTAAAGTGAATTTTCATTCAGATTTAACTGAAAGTGGTGATATCTGCGTCTGTTTTGTAATTATTGGTCAGTATTCAACAGTTTGGCGCATTCAGGCGATTCGTGCCTTTCTGTCCTTTTGTGAACGTCATAGGCGAGCTTTATTACATTGGCAGCGTGATCAGCCAATCACAGCGAAGGTACACTTCGCGTTTCACCGCTCCTATTAAAGAGCAGGTCATATAGTATTTTAAAGTGTCCTAATATTGTGTTAAACTCCCCTACAACAGGTGTGCATATAAAGTCATAAAATTTTGTAATTTTCTCAGAATATAGCCTACATTTTGATATTAGATCATTTTGCAATGATTTCGAAACGATTCGTTCAAAGCAGTTCGACACATTCTCAGGAAATGGTGGGTTCACAGTGACTTATCATTTAGTATGACGGTAATATTGTGGTTTACCCATAAAGAAATTATGGTTTTTGAGGAAAGCATTTCAGGATTTTTCTCCATATAATGGACTTCATTGGTGCCCCTATTTTGAACTTCCAAAATGCAGTTTAAATGCAGCTTCAAAGGGCTCTAAATGATCCCAGCCGAGAAAGAAGGGTCTTATCTAGCGAAACGGTCATTTTTGTTCGAAAAATAAAAAATTGTATGCTTTTTAAGCACAAAAACTCAAGTAGCACAGGCTCTGGGATGCGCGTCCATGATGCTACGAATTAGTGATGGGTCGTTCTTGAACGATTCGTTCATTTTGAACAAATCTTTAATGTGACTCGGGAAGAACGAGTCATCTCGGGGAGTGATTCGTTCAGTCGTGCATACGCAACATCCTATTAGGTTCTGTACTGGAATTAGTTCACCTGTTTTGAGTCTCCGGGTTTTTCGAGTCGTTCATTCATCACGTGACAGTCCCATAAGATGAATGAACGACTCGAAAAACTGGAACCTGAAAACTCGTCGGATAAGAGGTGAGCTGAGCTGAGCTGAGCTAATCATAGACTAAAGACCCAGGTAAACAATGAATTAATCTTTTCTGTTTCTTAAAGCATTATAGTTTTGTCTTGTTTGTAGTGTGATCAACATTTGTGCAAGCAGTAGATGTGTTAGAGAAGTAACACGTAACATTTGAATTATATTTTGCTAAAATGAACGAAATGACTCAAAAAGATTCATTAATTTTGCTGAACGAGAGTCAAAGGTCTGAGTCGGTAAAACGATCCGAACTTTCCATCACTACTATGAATCGCATGTAAGTTCATCGTCTGTGTACTCTGGCTCAAAAAGGTAAAGAATGGAGAAAAACTCCATCTTATTTTCTCCTACAACTTCAGAATCATCTGACATCGTTGTGCTTTCTTAGTCTTTGCACGTTCGCTTTCTAAACACTGGGTCTGTAGTTCAGCCTATGTTCTGCGTGACGTGATTCAATAGTAAGTAGCGTCATGAACGCGCATCCCAGAGCCTGTGCTACATGAGCTTTTGTGCTTAAGCATATACATTTTCATTTTCTGAAAAAAATGACCAATTACTTCACTAGATAAGACTCTTCTTCCTCGGCTGGGATCGTTTAGAGCCCTTTGAAGCTGCATTTAAACTGCATTTTGAAAGTTCAAAATCGGGGCACCAATGAAGTCCATTACATGGAGAAAAATCCTGAAATGCTTTTCTCAAAAACCATAATTTCTTCATGACTGAGGACAGAAAGACATGAACATCTTGGATGACAAGGGGGTGAGTAAATTGTGTGAACTGTTGTTCTGGAAGTGGAGTTCTCCTTTACAGCGGTTCAGAAACGACTCTTTCTTTTGAGAGACAGTATCTTTATTTATCATGTACTTTTCTGATTAACAACTTTGCAGACTGTTTGCATTGGATAGCTACATTACAAACTGCAAACCGTTTCGAAAACCGTTTAACGCGACATTTAATTTTTGACGCAAATGAGCTAAAGAAATGAGACGCAACCACCTTCTGAATTTTCAGATATAGTGTGGACTGTGTTACTAAAGAAAAGCGAATGTCATAATTTGTAATATTTTATTTTTATTTTAATTTTTGACTTGTAAAGGAAGGCCCATCAGCATAACAGAAACTTTACTGACATAATTGAAAATTTTGCCAGGTTGTTTTACATGGCCAAAGGCGTAGGTTTGATTTTGGCATTGGTGACGACGTAATGGCAGACATGTAATTGTTTGAGCAACGTTATTGCTAGGCACAATTTAGTAGTCACTGGATATTGGTATGGACATTCTGCACCCTTGAAAATCTGACTTTGGAAATTCTAGTTCTCTCTTTAAATATGAGGAGGTCAAGCAACAGATTAATGAGTTAATCCAAATTTCACAAAAGGCTTATGGATGTAATTGTAATATAAGACGGACATTGAAATGAGTTGCTGTTTTGTCACTCTTCTAATGAAGATGTCATTCACTTGATTGTCAATGGAAATATGGAATTTTTACAATTTTTGTTAGATTTTTTTTAATGTCCATCTGATCTCATTTGTAAGTGACTTTTCTTTCTATTTTAAAGATGCTTTAATTAATAACATTTGTGTTTCTTGCTAGCTACATTTCACATACATAAACAAAAATCTGGCTCTAAACCAATTTTCTTTACTCAGAGTTGATCTAGACAAGTATGGAAACAATCCAAAGTTCTGGTAATCCTAAAACAGTGAAAACTGCATCTCTGTGTTCATCATATATGTCCTCTTAAGGTGTAAATTTATTTTTAACCTGGTAACACATCCCTTATGAAAATTAAAAAGAAGAAAAAAAAAAAGAAGAAATAAACATTTCTAGTGGTTACTAATTAAACCATGGTAATCACAAATTAACCATGGTTTTGCTACACTAACCATAGTTAAACCATGGTATTTGTGGTAAAACTGTGGTTGTACAAAAACGAACAAATAAAAATCATGGTTACACTTAGTTACAAACTAAAAATACACTTTCCGTCGTTAATTTTTGTATAATTAATTTGTATAATCATGTATACTTAATTTTTTTCTTTTTGTTCTTATTACTGTCAGAAAAAGATAACAAAAAAAAAAGATTCGCGAAACATGCTCCAAAGTTGTAATCTGAATCAAATGATTTGTAAACACGCTCCGATGTCCCAATCTGAATCAAATGATTCGCGAACCCGACCGAAGTCCCGATCTGAATCAAATGATTCGCAAACCTGACCGAAGTCCCGATCTGGATTAAATGATTTGCAAATCTGACTGAAGTCCCGATTTGAATCAAATGATTCGCAAACCCGCTCCAAAGTTCTTACCTAAATCAAATGATTCGCAATCTGCGATCCGAAATCTCAGTCTTAATAATGATTTGCGAACCATCATTTCAGATCATGACTTCAGAGCACACATCGCGAATCATTCAATTTGCGAAAAGATTTATGAACCCACTCAGAAGTTCCGATCTGAATCAAGAGATTCACAAAACTGTTCCGATCTAAATCAAATGATACACAAAGTTCCGATGATTCGCGAACCTCCGCAGTACCAAATGATTGCTATACGCACTCTGAAGTCCTGACCTAAAGCAAATGATTTGCGATTTGAGGTCCCAATCTGAACCAGTTGATTCATGATCCGATTGGAGCTCTTCGAAACAGTGAATCATTTTGCAAGGCAGTTGTTTAACTGATTCAGAGTTTCGAAAACCTCAGTTTCACCCATCGCTATACGTGCTTTGTAAAACCATTACAAGCGATGTCGAAATTTAAAAATGAATGGCTCTTTTGATCTTTTCTGCTAATGAATCACTTGAACTGAATGATCAAACTCACGAGTTTGAATCAATCGGAGCGCTTCCAGCGTAAATGACTCACTCAATTGATTCGGTTTCTGTGTTCTTTCACTTTTCTCATCTTAACCATGTTTACACAACACTATGTCAGTACCATTACAGGCTTAGCTCGCTAGTTTTTATGAAATTAACTTAAATAAGAGAAAAGGCATGAGGTTTACAAATAAAATATACATTTTTCCATTCCAAAGACAGCATTCAACACAAATCTACGAACATATTCAGGTGAGGTAACCAGTTTACTGCTAGTGAAAACGCTTAATTAAAATGACACCTCAAAATGCATGTTAGATGGAAACATTGTGCATTGCATTACGATCAAGTTTGTAGTCTAATTCAGTGTATTTTAAATAATTTGACCACTTAATTTACTTCTCCTTCACCTTGAGTAATATTAGTGGTATGACCTATTTTATATGCAGCCTAAAGTACAACAACAGTGGTTACATACACATATATCCCTACAAAATTTTACCTCTTTGTACATGGCTATTACAGTTGTATGTTGTATGACTGCACAGGCATGAATGGTAAACGACTATAGTCTCATGTTAATACATATAATAATATTTGTCTTGTGAATGTCAATACAGATAATTCAGATAAAGTCTTGTGGGTATATTTATTGTTCGTTCAATAGAACTTCCATTTTAATGATGTGTTCCATTCGATTTAGATTGACATCTCTGATCATGCATTATCCTGTTGTCTGCTCAGAATATGATGTGTAAAGAAACAAAATGTCAATTTAATGACAAAAAGCATTTGTTTTGCAACTGTACAGTTATTTAAATTCTAGATTTCCACATTAGCTTCTGAGTTGAAGTGGGGCATGTTTCATTTACAGCAGTAGAAAACACGAGTTGAATTGAACACAGCAATAAGAGCATTACTGTAAACTCAGTTACTGTTTGCGTTTACAGATGATGAATCAAAATTCATCAGTAGTGATTAATTATTTAATATATAACTGAATTTGTACTGAACCCAGCACTTTCCATAACTAGAGGGGTTAGATTACAAAAGTTATCATGTCCCTTGTGTTCTTTGGATCACGTCCCATAGTAATTGAGTTCTCAATGTTTTGGCACACACTGTAACGTTAAAGGGAAGTAGATCTTAGTCACACTCTAGCAGTGGCGGTTCGTGGGTTTTAAAATAGAGGAGGCACACTAAGAAGAGCCGTTTTTCCACTATCGGGCCGAACGGTTCTTAGAACGGTCAGGTACGGTTCCGGCTGTGTTTCCACCTGAGCCTGGTACAGCACGGCACGATTTCAAACCGTTCTCGGCATGGTTAGACAACCGTGCTAAACCGCGCTGATAGAGGGTGTGTGCTAAGCGGAAGCGCGCTATTTGATCAAACGTGTTCATAGCTCATGCGTTAATACTGTCAACAAATGTGGTATTTTTAGAAAGGAATTTTACCTTCTGTTTCCATCTCCATTGGCATGCATATCCCCTCAGCATTTGTTGGTAACGTTATAGAGGGTTTGCACCTAGGTCACATTATGGTCCGTTACCCGGATGCGCGGCCAATGCGGCATTACTCGTATGTAAGCAGAAATTATTGATTGCACGGATAGTGTACAACTGAAGACGTTGTTCTGCCATCGAAACCACGGAAAATGTGTGGAAGCTGCTAAATCATATAGAGAAGCACTTAGTAAGCAGGAAAGGTCGTTTTATTTTGACAAACTAAAGTTAATACAGGGCTCAACGCTAAGCAGCTATAGTGTTTCCTTGGTTACTGCTGTATACAAAGCTGTGTTACGCTTTATAATGCGTTATACAGATGTATAACTCCATGTAAACTTTTCTGAAAACAGACAGTTCCCCTCAGAGACACACTCATATAAACTCCTAACCCCAATTCATTATTTAGGAGTTTCTTCCAATATTTTGTTGCATCGTGAACAGTAAGACTGATCTGCCTGCTGCAGTATTTTCTCCTCTTTATGTCCGTCTTCAGCTGTTAATATAAATATAATAAACTAAATATAATAAAAACGTAATATTACCACACAAATGACAATTTGGAACATGAATGCAGTGTACGACATGCACGGGCCACAGGGCAGTCCATATTGTCTAGCCCTGTAATAGGTTTCGTTTCTTCGTTTTTTTTCGCCAAGCCCATTCACGAGTTCCATTCAGTTCAATGGCATTGTTTACACTCAATGCCGCCGCGATGGCCGACTTCCGGATTGATGACAGAACGTGAAAACACTCTCTAACTGTCGCCGCCTTCTGTTTATTAATTTTTTTTTTTTTGCACCAAGAGTTCTTTCCTTTTTTCGAAGGAAAACGAAGTAAATATCAGATAAAAAAAAAACTGAAATATCTGATCATCATCCATATCGCTGTTTACATTACAACTGTGTTACCAAGGCAACGACTGATGCATTTGTATTTACATTCCAAAGAGATCCGTTATCAGCACCACAGTGGAAAATGAAACCCTATCCGTGCTGACTGGCTCGGATCGTCATGGAATGGAACGGCAATAGTGGAAAAGCAGCTTAGCTTTAATTGTATTCATCTGGGGATCCCTGTCGGTTGTTATTATTATTATTATTATTATTATTATTATTATTATTATTATTATTATTATTATTATTTGCTTAACCACTTTAAAATGGCTTTTTGGTTGCTTTTAGTCAGAAAACGTAAGGCAAACGACACACATACAGTAAGATGGGATAATTTCACTTACCTGGTCTATCACTTGAAGCAAACATCCATCCCTTCATAAGTCTGTGTTAAAGGGGTCATCGGATGCAAAGTTCACTTTTACATGTTGTTTGAACATTAATGTGTGTTGGCAGTGTATGTACATATCTACCCTGTAATGATAAAAATCCATGCAGTAGTTTTTAGTTAATCTGTAAAAATAATATCCCCTTTTTTCAAATCGAGCCATTCTCTGTGTGGCGTCACACCAACAGAGGTCGCTCCCATGATAGTTGATTGACATGAGCGTCTTACCTCAGACCCACCTTAAATCAGCTGTAACAGTCCGACCTCCATTGTTTCGATGCAGGAGCAGGGATGCAAGTTAGACAAGAATATCTCCAATTGAGCCATTGAGGTGTTGTGTTGCTGAATGTAATAATGAACATAGTGGTCGTCATTTACTACCGACATCTGAGCCGCTGAAGATGCAGTGGATTACATTTGTTTGTGAAGGGAATGCGCCTCCCGATCTACATATATCCGTCTATGTACGCGCAAATCATTTGTGATCCAGCTTCACCTACAGCAGAAGTGAGTATAAGGGTTTTTTTATGAATCTTTGCGATCACCTTTCCTAATAACGTGCTAGTTAGCAAGTTTAGCGGCTAAACGCAGCTAAATACAGCTAAAGTAAACAGGCTCGTCACTCCACAGAGCGAAGAGAGGGACGGGACAAGCAGAGCTCATTAACATTTAAAGCAAACTCGAACAGAACAGGATGATTTTTGCAGAGCTGATTTTAAGAAGGTAAAAAAAGGTGTTGTTTCACACTACCATTGAGGATTTTTAACCAAAGTATATTACAGACTTTTCATTAAGACCCTAAAGAATCGTATCAATTTGTGGAAAATGGGCATCCAATGACCCCTTTAAAAGAGAGCTGCCTGTTGTGCCATTTAATTAAACCGACTGCTGTAACTGTAAAGCCTATTTCCAGCTTAGACGTGTTCTCCCTTTATTTTTAATTTGTGTGTATATATAACAGCTTGGTAAATCTGTCAATCAAATATTCAATATCGCTACTCAAACTAATATCACGTAATTTACCTCTATGATGATTGGTTGAAATCTCGTAAGGGAGGCTAGCCTCCCTTCTGGGGTTTCTTTTCTCGACACTCCTTAGCGCTGAAAGTAAACACTCGATGGTGATTGGCTAATTTTTTTTTTTACCAACGGAGGCACGAGAGCTCCCCTCCCCCGGCCTCCCCCTCCCCTTCTCTATCACTTAGCGGTTGTAATTAAAGGATTCGGCGCTGTCCAAATTCAGTAACAGGTTATGGTATTACAGCTAACAAAATATACACATTCTGAGACATGAACTGAAATTGTGAATTTTAATAACATTGAATCATCCTCCTCTCATTTTCTCCCCAAACTTCTGGGGAAGTTGTGCCTCCCCGGACGAGCCGCCACTGCACTCTAGTTATCTTTATATGCTATGCTGAGCTCTTGCATGCTACAAAAACACATGAAATATTGAGAGTATTTTTACTGGTGAGTCAAATGAATCTAAATTGTTGTATTTTAAAGAAGTAATTCTTTCATGTCACTATTTGCTCTCCGTTATTGTGTTTGGTGTTCTTTCATTCGTAGAAGAATTGTGCTGGTCGCTCTCTTCCATCATGCAATTACAATGAATGGGAACTAGGGCTTTCATGCTTCAGAAGCAGCATAAAAGTAGTCACAGGACTCACGCTCTGCTTCCACAGAGGAAAGAGAGACATACGTGTTTAGAATGAGTAAATGAGTGCGATTTCTCATTTTTGAGTGAATTATCACTAACTGAACAACCGCAGGACTATTATCGCCTGCGAAGTTTTAAGCAAATTCACAGAAGCTCTCCCCAAAGTCAGATTGACTATTCTGGCGGTGCTGTCAGTGTTATTTTCACAGGGCCAGAGCTCTCTAGGTGACAGACTGTCTGTTCTGCACCTTCTGAAACTCACTCATCTGGAATTTGTCCTTCTCTTCCCATCACATCACTTCCTGTCGTTCTCCACAGCTCTCTCTGGTTTCTGATACACAAAGCCAAATCAGAATAGAAAGGGCAAGAATGTCCTGCAGGAAATGTCTGATAGGAACTAAAACAAGTGCGTGAGATGTGCTCTCGGAGGACCACAGGGTCAAATAATGTGTCCTGTGCTGTGGATTTATGGAGACCTGAGCGCTGGGTCAATCTGTAAAAATGAAAAAGTGCTTTTTGACTCATTGCTTGGAAATAATAAATTTAATTATACACAAAATTTGGGTTCCAAAAAGGGGATTTCATAGCAATGTCATAGAAGAACCATAAGGACCTGTTAGTGAACAGTTCTTAAAAGAACATTTTTAAAAAAAAATAACAAAGAATCCTTTTCCACAAGATACCACATGAAATTATAGATACCAGTAAAGAACCGTGATTTTTTTTTTTTTTTTTTTAAAAAGTGTATGGATAATTGTAGAGACTTTTTTTTTTTTTTTTTTTTTTTTTTTTCTTCTTCTTTTATTGCTGCTTATGTTTTTGTTTATCAGGGCTCATTACCAGTTTTTGAGTAGTACACGAGTGATTTAATGAAAAGTGAATATTTGTATAACTACCAGCAGTGCAGATTACAAAAAAATTAATAATTCATTTAAATTAATATTTTAATGTAACTCAAGGTGGCACAACACAATTTATTATACTTTATTTGTATAAAATGTTATTTAGGAATTATTTAATATTATAAAATATTTTTATTTAATTCATGTATAATATAAATATATTTTAAAAATATTATTTTTACTTTTTTTAAATTATACTTAATTTATAAATTAAATAAAAATGATTTATATATATTGGTCTAAAAAGACGTATTTTACTGATTATTGAAGTTCATTTTTGTAATCCAGTCATGCATTTCATATTTCGTAACTAGTGTTAAAATTGCCACCCTCACCTCTGCTGAAATATTATATGGTAGCTGCCAGAAACAGTCTTACTTTTGTAATTTATTATAAAATATATTTATTATCAGCCAGTGACATAAGTACCAACAGTGCAGATGAAGAAAAAAAAAAAAAAAAAGATAATGCTTTTAAATTAATATTTTAATGTGACTCAAGATGGCATAATTTATTAACACTTTATTTGTCTTAAGTGTTATTTACAGATGATTTAATATTATTAAATATTTTATTCAATGTATAATATAAATATATTTAAAAAAAATATTACTTTATACATTTTTTTTAATTATACTTTATTTATAAATTAAATAAGAATATTTAATATAATTTTAAGAAATGTTTTTATTCATTTTTGCCTAAAATTATATTACATTTTATATGTATATATTATAAAGTATTTTTAATTAAAATAATCAGTGTATAATATCATGCGTAATATGTTTTAGCAATATATAATATATGCAATGACGTAATGAATTACATTATACATTTATAAAATTATACTTTGTTATTATTTAAAATTATTTTAAATAAAGTACTGTAAAATAAATTGATCTTAAAAGATGAAAAAACTGAAAAAGACATCCGTTTGATAGAATGACTCATTTGATTCTACCTGTGTGGGTTTGTTGATTCAGGATACGATGGGCTTCTGTCTGGTTCTGAATCCATCACCAGGTGTTTGTTTTGCTAATATCATATTTCCCTAATCGGATATGAAAACAAACGCTGATGTAGATCCGTTGAACGCTGGCATGTTCTGTAAATATAAGCGTTAGGTAATATCTCCCGCGTAATTTGTTGGCTGGCATTACGGTATTATTTCAATTAAGCATGTGGTGTGGTAAAAATAGCAATAAGCTCTTAAGATTTTTGTCTACATCAGAATGCGTCGTTGTATGCAAGATCACTGCCATTTTATAAGCTCTGACAGTAGGGCAGCTTGCATAATATCTGCTATCCTGTAGTCTCTATACCGTGGGCTGGCGGCCTGGGCGCGTACAGCGGATCTTGGAAAGTGCTTTCTGTTGTAGTTTCCTCCGAACGAGAGGTTTGCATCTGATGCCCTGGAGGTTTGCTGACGGGAGGGTGACTGACAGCTTCTCTTCAGCGCCTGGAGCCCGACTCAGCAGCTCAGCACCTCCTCGTCGTTCACACGGAGGATTCTCTAGTCACTGGGAACTGGTGAGACATTCTCGAGTTGTCTTTGAGCAGTGGCGTCCTACAGTACAAAAAAAGACAAGATTTGTAGCTGTGAGGGAAGGATTGAGGAGAAAGAGCAAAGGTAGATGAGATGTGGAGGGCCTAAACATTGTAAAAAGTATCAAGGTTTTGTCATAATATTAAGCAGCACAACTGTGAACAATGAAAATAATGAAAAATGTTCATTGAGCAGCAAAAAGACTGGAATTTAAATGTAAAATATATTCAAATAGAAAATATTTTAAATGGTTTTACTGTATTTTTGATCAAACAAGTGCATCCTTGGTGAGCATAGTTGAATATATATTCAAATGTTTTCTAATTTAACACATTGTTTTATTGATAAATGTATTATTTTCATATTTGCACTACCAGTCAAAAGTTTTTGAACAATAAGATTTTTTTATGTTTGTCTTTTCTGCTCACCAAGCCTGCATTTATTGATTCAAAATACAGCAAAAACAGTAATATTGTGAAATATTTTTACTATTTAAAATAACTGCTTTCTATTTGAATATATTTTCAAATGTAATTTATTCCTGTGATGCAAAGCTACATTTTCAGCATCATTACTCCAGTCTTCAGTGTCACATGATCCTTCAGAAATCATTCTAATATGCTGATTTGCTGTTCAAGAAACATTATTATTATTATTATTATTATTATTATTATTATTATTATTATCATCATCATGAATATTTAAAACTGTTAAGTAAATTTTTTTCAGGATTCTTTGATGAATAGAAAGATCAGCATTTATCTGAAATAACACTAACTTACAAATACACTATACCATTCATAGTCAGTATAATTTTTTGGGGGAAAAAAATTATATTAATTAATACTTTTACTAAGCAAGGATGCTTTAAATTGATCAGAAGTGATGGTAAAGACATTTATGATGTTACAAAAGATTTCTATTGCAGATAAATGCTGTTTTTTTTTAAATTTCTATTCATCAAAGAAGGCTGAAAAATTCTACTCAGCTGGTTTCAACATAATGCTAATAATAACTCTTTTTTTATGTTTTTATTTTTTTAATTTTTTGAGCAGCAAATCAGAATGATTTCTGAAGGATCATGTGACTGGAGTAATGATGCTAAAAATTTAGCTTATATAAAATTAAAAATAAAAATAAAAATTTAAAATATATTAAAATAGAAAACAGTTATTTTAAATAGTAAAATATTTTTAAAATGTGCTGTTTTTGCTGTACTTTGGATCAAATAGAAGAGATTTCTTTTAAACATTAAAAATTTTACTGTTTAAAAATTTTTGACTGGTAGCGTATATGGTACTATCTTTCACCTAATTTAAGGAATATTTTTATTAATTATTAATTACTTTTTATTAAAATATCAGTCCAAACCTAGATACTATAAATACCTAATTTAATTCACATTTTTAATTGTCAAACAATTCATTTCTCATAACTAGTGTTACATTTCCTCCCTCAGTTGAGCTAATATGTTGCAGTTGCCAGACACAGTTTGTCATTTATATTAGTGTTTAACAACCTACAGGTGAAAAAAATATTGCATTTTGCACAGGCAAACGCTGCTCTCGGTCTAGTTTCAGGTTCAATCCCCCTGGAGCAATCTCTGTTTTGCTGAAGGGCAAAATATGGATGCTTTTCTTCTTGCTGGGATCAACCAATTAACCTATTGGTTACCTAAGCTTTTGCCCATTACACTTACTCATCAAGTAGTATTTTCTTAAAAAAAAAAAAAAAAAAAAAAAAAGCAGAGCCTGTCAAACGAAAAGACAAATTAAGGCTCTCTTTAACATTTCCCGATGAAAACGCGAGGAAACAGTTTAGCGTAAACATCCTGACACAAGAGTTTCACAGCCGAGCATCTGTTGCCTCAGAGTGTTAATGAAATTATCAGGCGGTGTTAATCAGCCCTGACTGATCACATTGGTCGAGTGAATCTGACAAAACTAATGAATGGCCCGCAGGATCGGCTCATCTTGACCAGAGCCCTGAAAGGAGAATATATTAGTTTTGTGTTCAATTGCACTGGATTCATTTTAGCAGTCGCTAATGTTCACTTTGACATGCAAAAGTTTTAAAAGAAAAGCGTGTGTGCATGCCTTTGATTAAAGTTGTAATTATCTTAGTCTTATTATAAGGGATTCGGTGCATGTCGTGCCAGAATTGTTTGTCTCAGAACATCAATTACGTTGGGTTGCAACCACCGTTTTATGTTTGTTGGGTTTTAAGTAATAGTCATCTCGAAAATGAAAATTTGCTGAAAATGTACTCTCCCTCAGACCATCCAAGATGTAAATGAGTTTGCTTAATCAAATCAGATTTGGAAGAATTTAACATTAAATCACTTGCTCACCAATGGATCCTTTGCAGTGAATGGGTGCCATCAAAATGAGAGTCCAAACGGCTGATAAAAACATCATAATAATCCACAAGCAATTCACACCACTCCAGTCCATCAATTAATATCTTGTAAAGTGAAAAACTTCTGGCCAAAATATAAGTCTATAATCCATAATAATGCGTCCGCTGGTGAAAAAGTCAATATCTTGTTCTGTCACTTTAAAATCCATATGTTTAGAACTGTTTACGACTGTTTGAAGTTAAAAATGATGCTATGATGCATTTATTTCTTACAAACATGCAGCTTTTGGCTTCACAAGATGTTAATTGATGGACTGGAGTGGTGTGGATTACTTGCGGATTATTGTGATGTTTTTTTATCAGCTATTTGGACTCTCATTCTGACGGCACCCATTCACTGCAGAGTATCCATTGGTGAGCAAGTGGCGAAATGCTGAATTTCTCCAAACCTGTTCTGATGAAGAAACAAATAATTTTTGTTTGAACCACTCCTTAAAGCACATTGAGCCGTGGTGCTCAAATGGGAAATGACAGTTTGAGTCTGGCTTTTGTTATGTCTTGCTTTGTTTCCCCTGATTTCATCCTCTCTACAGTTAAAAGAAAAGGCAATAAACTCCCATTTACTGTAATGGAATTATATGCAAGACCTTCAAGATTGTAGAATAAGGCTCCTCAAGCATCTGTTTACTGCTGCCAACAGCCGCCTTTTAAAGAGATTAAAAAAAGAGGATATTGTTGAGGAATAGATGGCAGCCCCTCATAATCGCTCCTAACGTGGCTACAGCTCTAATGATGCATGCGAATGAGCGATTCAGGACGTCAGCGCTGAACTTTGAAGACGCTCCATGATGAATCTGAGCTTCTGAATCTGACGGTGTCACTTCAGCCAGATGGAACGGTTGGTGCAAAGCATGCACCATCTGTCAGGCGCATGACACCTCAATTTCCGCGGAGCATTTTACATGCTTAATATTTCAGCTTCCCTTTGCTTCAAAGCGGCGGCTGACAGGTCGCATGTTTTGAAACGTCCCAGCCTGTTTCTCTGATTTGAGAGCTGCGCGCAAGCGACTGCCTTCACCTGAGCCCGGGCGCGTTTAGCGCGTCGAGACGAGGTGAGAAATGCAGTCAAAGCATTGCCGTCAGCTCCCCCGTCTCCACAGTGACATTTGAGAGCGGGTGTTTGCCTTAACGTTTTAGCTCGATGTTTTACACACCTTCAGCTGTCGGGTTTGTTCATCCTGTGCTTGCGAGCGCTGTCAGCCGCTAATGCAGACGGACAGTCCCAGCAGGTGGAGGGAGACGATTCGGTGCTGAAACTTCATTTTACAGCTATTATGGAAATGACTTTTTCAGGGCATGAAGACAGCTTTAGAAAAGAGGCTCTGAATTAATGTAATTTCAGACGTTTAGATCTGAATCATTTCTGAATGTGATAAGGTCTTACGCCTGCTGCTTTTGTAGATGGGAATTAATGTCTTGAAATTTGGCTGACGAGCTTTAATGCCCTTAAAATGTACTGTGGTGGTACCATGCTACTTTTGATATATATCAGGGAACTTATTAATGTACCATGGTATTTTAGATATGCAACATGGTATCTCCATAGTACTATTGTAAGTACCATGTACATATATGCCAAAAGTACCATAGTATTACCATATGATATAATTACTGCTACCAGCACAGTTGTTTTTGTAAAATGTATAACCATAAACATTTTTTTTTACTTCATCATAAAAATGCCATGTTACTTCATCTGGTAAATATTCATAAAACAATGCCATTGCCATTTTCCCTTAAAGTAAAATGTACAATGGTGAAAATACCATGGTATTTACATTGTACTGCATTGTACTATAATGTCCAAAAATAGTATTATCTAGAACCACACTTGCAAAAAAAGTACTATAGTATACTGCCATGGTGCCATGATATTACTAGAAGTTATGGTAAGTGTTTCAGAGTACCATAGTATTAACATCAGATATCCCATGATACCACCACAGTACTTTTTGTAAGTTTTAACCAAAATCATGATATTACCATGTTACCATATTAAAAACATTGTATTACCATGGTAAATATTCATAAAATCGTGGCATTAACAATGTTACTATATCTAAACCATGGTTTTACCATGTTTAAAAATGTTATGGTACCATAATACAGTGATGATATCAGGTAAAAAATACCATGGTATTTACATTGTACTCTGAGCTATTTCATGGTACTGTCATGTCCAAAAATAGTATTACTTGGTGCTACACTTGCAAAAAAAGTACCATAGTATGCTACCGTGGTATTTTTGAAAAGTACCATGGTATTCTTGGAAAATATGGTAAGTGTTTCAGAGTACCATAGTATTATCAGATGTGCCAAGGTACTGTCATGGTACTTTTTGTAAGTTATAACCCCAAAAAAATATGGTATTACCATGTTACCATATCAAAAACTTTGTATTACCATGGTAAATATTAATCAAACCATGGTATTAACAATGTTATTATTTCAAAAACATGGTATTACCATGGTAAATATTCATCAAACCATGGTATTAACAATGTTACTAATTCAAAAACATGGTATTACCATGGTAAATATCTGTAAAACCTTTTACCATTTTCTTTAAAAATGTTATTGTACCATGATATGGTGATGGTAACAGGTAAAAATATCATGGTATTTACATTGTTCTGCAAGCTATTTCATGGTACTGTCCAAAAATGGTACCGCACCTGCAAAAGAGTACCATAGTATACTGCCATGCTATTTTTGAAAAGTACCATGGTATTCTTGGAAAATATGGTGAGTGTTTCAGAGTACTATAGTATTATCAGATGTGCCAAGGTACCGTGGTACTTTTTGTAAAAATTATGGTATTACCATGGTAAATATTCATTAAACCATGGTATTAACAATGTAACTCTTTCAAAAACATGGTATTACCATGGTAAATATCCATAAAACCATGGTTTTACCATGTTTTTTAAAAATGTTATGGTACCATGATATTGGTGATGGTATCAGGTAAAAATACCATGGTATTTACATTGTACTGCAAGCTATTTCATGGTGCTGTCATGCCCATGTCCTTAAAACCAAGGTTTTAACATTTTCATATAAATGTGATGGTACCATAATATAGTGATGGTATCAGGTAAAAATACCATGGTATTTACATGGTACTTCAACAAGGCACTTCTATGAATATCATAGCACTGGTACCAAATTTACAACAAAAGTACAATTGTTTGTTACTGCCACATTTTTTTTAATGTATAATGTTTTCAGAGTACCATAGTATTACCGTAGTACCATAGTACATTTTCTAAGGCAGTAACCAAGAAGTTGTGGTATTACTATAGTGCATGTAAAAACCATGTTGTTATAGTGGTACCATATCAAAAGCATAGTATTTTTCCTTACAAAAGTGGTATGGTGATGGTTACAGGCAAAATATGAATGCACCACAAATATCACAGTATATAGATCATTGTATTGAAACTCATAGTATTTCCTAGGTACTTTAAGGTACTACTTAGAATAACATGGTTTTATCATTAAAAATGTATTATCCGGTACCACTGTGGTACCATGGTATACATCAAAGTAGCATGGTTTTACCATCTGGCTCCATAACTGTATTCTTTGCCAATTTACTTTGTTCAGAAAAAATTATAATATTGTAATAGTCTTTAGTGCTTCTGTTTTTTTCATGTACCATATTCCAAAGAATGGCATGGTATTACCATGATAAAAAGCATGGCAGTACCACGGTGCTTTATTGTTAGTGTGTGATGCAAGGTGTCCCGAGGGCTGTGTTAAAATGGGTGGCCGGGTGTTTTCTGCCTGTTCAGTCTCGGCTGCGGTCGGATCCAGGCCTTTTGAGCGTGTGAATGAGCGATCGGTTGGAGGGTTCTTGGCAGGGCCGCACACTTTAGTGCCTCTCTGTGGGCAACAGTCATTGAAACACCACTCACACTCCAGACTGCCTCCCGTTCATGCATGGAGCACAAGATGGAGGAGTCAAGGCATGGAGAAGAGAGGAAAAAAAGAGAAAAACACTTATTTCCATAGCCTTTTTTCCATCTTGCATCCATCAAACTCTGTCATGCTTATGAAACCTCCTCACTGTCACAAGATCTGCTTGCTGACGACAAGCACTTTGATTTTTAGACGTGCGGCGGGTTTCCTCTGGGTAGCGTGAAGCATAAATAAATCAACAAATAAATGTTTTAAAGGACAACCGCATTAATTGTAAATGGAGAGGGCTTTTAAGATGGGTTGTCATGGCGATAGGAATATCAACACAGGAAATCTTTGGGAAAACAAGAGTTCAGTTCAATTCAGTTTTATTAGTAGAGCACTTTTTCTATTCAAATTAGTCCAAAGTAGCTTGACAAAGAAGGACGCGGTGAATAAGCCAAATGTGACATTGCCATGGAAGAACTCCCAAAGATCTTCAGGTTAGATGGGAAAGAAATCTCAAAGGCTATTATCTGGTGGGTCGGTTTTGAAGTTGCATACCAATTACATTATACCGTACGTAATGCAAATTTCTGTATGCATGGAACATCTGGATGATGTATTACATTTTGCCTGAATCTACATAATGCAATGTGCTCAATTTGATTTTCTAATTGAATTTTTGTATTTTATATTATATTAATCCAGTTTTATACAAATGTAAACTCTTTAAACTGAATTAAAGAGGACAAAATGATTTTAAATATTTAAAGAACTGGAGGTCACTTGCTGATTTAGACATGCAAAATAGTAAGATCATGTGACAAACATGTGGTATACTGCATTTATTTGATCCAAAATAACAGTAATATTGTGTAATATTATTATAATTTCAAATAACTGTTTTATAATTGAAAATATTTTAAAATGAAATTTATTCCTGTGATGCAAAGCTGAATTGTCAGCATCATTACTCCAGTCTTCAGTGTCACATGATCCTTCAGAAATAATTTTAATATGCTGATTTGCTGCTTTGCTGCTATTATTATTAAAGTTGAAAACAATTGTGTTGCTTTATATTTTTGTGGAAATTGTGATATACATTTCAGATGAATAGCAAGTTCAAAAGAGCAGCATTTATTTGAAATAGAAATATTTGTAACATTTTAAGGGGCCCTATAAAATATTATTTTTTCCCAAATTTCATTTTATTTGTTCCAAATTCCTTTTTTTTTTTTTTTTTTTTTTTCCATTTTTTTTAGACTCTGTTTTAATGGTTAAATTAATAAAATATTAATCAAAAAGCATGTCTAATTAATTGAGTCATAAAACGTATACAATTTAACAGCAATTTATTAAAAGTTGAACAAAAATTACATTTTAGGTCCTTATGATACTCAAATACTCAAATTCAGTTTTATTTTTACCAAATTTGGTGTTTTTCGTTTAATTTTCTGGATTCCAGAAAATTAAAAATTAATAATTAAAAGCATCTCTAATTAATGAAATCATATTTAAAAAGTATTTTTGCGGCTGAATATTCACAATTTTTTTAAATTTTTTTTTATTTAAGTGTACTGACCTAGTTTTGATTTATTCATCAAAAGCATGTCAAATTACAAGACATTCTGCATTATACAGTAAGTTAAATTTTTATGACTGGATTCTGCGATTCCTCATAGCAATTTGAAATGTTTTTACTGTCACTTTTGATCAACTGAATGAGTCCTTGTAGAATAAAAGTATTAATTTCTTAAAATCTTACTGACCCCTAATGTTTGAGCTGTAATTTAATGTATACTAAAGAAATGGTAGTATGATAGTCCGCTATTCTGAACACAGACAGAATTTTTGTGAGGAATCTGTGTTTTTGTGGACTGATACCCAGGGAGACATTGTTCTATCGCTCTTCTTGATCTTTTTGATCCCTGCGTACACTTTGTGAGTTAAATGAAGGCAGAAGAGGGAGAACGGAGAGGATGCGTCCCTTTGATGTATTGTCACCCTTTGTTCTCGAGAGAAGTGGTTAATCACACTCTCGTCGTATCGTAGAAAACGCTATTTGTTTCACCTCACCTTTTGAGGAACACGCCGTCCCAAAGCAACATAAATAAAACCAAAGCAAAGGTCAGAATGTTGAGGGAGGAGCGCTGAGATTAAAGGCAGAGGACAGAGGGAAAGATGGAGGGAGATACATGTGTGAGAGGAGTAGGACAGCTGCCTGTGCAGACGACGCACACCTGTGCAGCTGCTCAGAGACGCTTCAATGACGAGCAGGCAGAAGATGCCATCTGCCTCGCTGTGCCAGTTGCCGTACTGGAGGGAATCCAATAGATTTGGGCCCTTAGAACATCCAAGAATGGATGAGATCCTTATAAAGGCACCGTAGAGGCGATGAGACGGTTTACTGTTCTGATGTTCTTTAATAGAATTTTACTGAATTTTAAAGGTGACACTAAATGCAAAATTCACTTGTGCATGGTGTTTGCTATAAATGTGTCTTAGCAGTGTGCGAACACGACCACCATACAATGATGATAATCCATTTACACATCTTTTGAATCCCTAAAAAACCTAAACGATCTCAAATTTCTGAGCGGTATGATGTCATATTGATCAAGCCCTGCCCACAATGCTGATGGACTGTCCCATATCAGCATATTTCTGCCCTCAGCCAGTTGTACTCTGTCCGCCATTTTCTCCGTGCTCAAGCAGCTGTAGTGACAATAATATCTCGTAAGCAACGCAGGTGTTTTGTAATTCGATGTAAAAGTGAACATAAGAGTTTTCATTTTCTCCCGACGTCAGAGCGCCTGAGGACGCATTGGATTAGTTTTGTTTTTGATGGTAACGCGAGCTCATTATCATTTGAAGAGACATGCACGGAGTAACGCGTCGGCTAACTGTGAACAGAGCTGTTTTTTGACAAGGCAAAAAGGTGTTGTTTTACACGACCAATGAGGAATTTTAACCACAGTATGTTGTAGACCTTTCACAAAGGCACAAAAGAATCATACCAACTTGTGGAAAATGAGGATTCGATGTCCCCTTTAAAAAACTTTCTCCTCTCTTAAAGGAACACTCCACTTTTTTTGGAAAATAGGCTCATTTTCCAACTCCCCTAGAGTTAAACGGTTGAGTTTTACTGTTTTCGAATCCATTCAGTTGATCTCCGGGTCTGGCGGTAGCACTTTTTTAGCATGGCTTAACATAGATCATTGAATCCGATTAGACCGTTAGCATCTCGCTCAAAAATGACCAAAGAGTTTCGATATTTTTCCTATTTAAAAATTGACTCTTCTGTAGTTACATCGTGTACTAAGACTGGAGGAAAATGAAAAGTTGTGATTTTCTAGGTCAATGTGGCTAGGAACTATACTCTCATTCCGGCGTAATAATCAAGGAACTTTGCTGTCGTACCATGGGTGCAGCAGGCGCAATGATATTACGCAGCCTGCAACTCTGCATCTACACAAACTTAGTGCTGGGCAATTTCAGGCACTGGTAATATCATTGCGCCTGCTGCAAACATCTGTAAATTTTTGCTCTGGAAGTGAACTTCTCCTTTCCGTAATTTTAAAGATTGGATTAAGAATGATGTACATTTACATGTACATTTATTTGACCCTATTTACTTTCTTAATACAGTTTAAACTTACCTTCTGGTCCCGTTCTAGTATGAAACCAAGCTGTGCATTGTTCAGAATTGAATTGAATTCCAATTGAATACCTGAATTTAAACACTATTTGAATTGAGGTAGCAAACAGGTTGCACAATTGCGGTTCCAGTTGTAACTTAAGGAAGTTGAATTCAAATTAAATTTATTTAGCTGGAATTTTTAACTAGAATTTAAGTTAAATTTAATGCTGGCAAATTCTTGTTTAAAAGTTTAAAAAAAAAAAAAAAAAAAAAACCTTTCAGTTCTTTAATTCTGTGTCAATTCTATTAAATTAATATGCCATTTCACTCAGAAATGCATCACAAAAGTAAAATTGCTCGTGATTGTTCATTGCCAACTCATGAACGCTTACTATAGTTAGAAGTAAAAATGCATGCTGCTTTTTTTTTTTTTTTTTTTTTTTTTTTTTTTTATTAGTACTGACCTGAATAAGAGATTTCACATAAAAGACCTTTACATATAGTCCACAAGAGAAAATTTATTTTGAATTTATAAAAATGACCCTGTTCAAAAGTTCACATATTGATTCTTAATACTGTTGTTTTTTTTTTTTTTTTTTTTTTTTTGTTGTTGTTGTTGTTGTTGTTGTTGTTTAGTTGTTCATGAGTCCCTTGTTTGTCCAGAACAGTTAAACTGCCTGCTGTTCTTCAGAAAAATCCTTCAGGTTTCACAAATTCTTTGGTTTTTCAGCATTTTTGTGTATGACTGTATGATTTTCAGATCCATCTTTTGAAACTGAGGACAACTGAGGCACTCGTATGCAACTATTACAGAACGTTCAAACGCTCACTGATACTCCAGAAGGAAAAACAATGCATTAAGAGCCAGGAGTGTAAACCTTTGAACGGAATGAGGATGTGTACATTTTTCTTCTTTTGCCTAAATATCATATTTTTTTTTTTATTTAGTACTGCCCTTCAGAAGCTACAGAAGATACATACATTTTACCCAGAAGACAAAATAAAAGACTCTTAATGCATCATTTCTCCTTCTAAAGCATCAGAGAGCGTTTCTGTAAGGTGTATGTAAACTTTTGACTTTAACTATTGAATAGGAAAAATATTCACATAAAAATTACACACCTTACTTTTAAGTAACTGAAAATAAGCTTATTAAATGTCTAGATGTGACCATTCTGATGCTAAATCTTTCACCAATCTTATTACAGACACAGACTGATTTGTGCTGAAAAGCTTTACATGCCGGGCGAACGTGCCATCTGTACTGGATCAGGATTGACAGCTCTTATTTTCCACATTGACGGACGACTGAGTCAATCTAGAGCTGTGCAGTCACCAACAATTTGATTGTACAGTCACCAGGCGTTTGTCCAAGACTCTTGATGTAATTTGTACATGTTTACAGACTCGCAGCAGATGATGAGGATGTTCGCGTGCTAGTTCATCGGTTTAATATTGTATCCGTGGTGCATTGAGCAGCACTTTCGACAGAGATGATGTGTCGTGTGGCTCGTCCCAACGCAATCGATGGCTGCTCCAGTTCAACGATGGATCTAGAGGGCTTGACTGACCCAATGGGGGCATGTAGCAACTGTCCCGAAACATCGACCCAGTGTCTGTGCTGCTCTCATTAGCTTCCACTGGAAAAAAAAATCATTATTTCTGGTTCCTGCTCTTCTTTGTCTCTATCTCTCTGGTGTGACTTTCCAGTAATAGCCGCCGTAACCGGCATTGAGCTCAGGGCCGAGCGCCACCGCTAATGAGGCAGGTGTTCAAATTAGTGAGCCGGGCCGGCGGTCCCTTGGGAAAATGGCTGCCGTCATGTAGATGTGGAGAATGAGAATTTAGTTTAATTAATGCTGGAATGTGAGCTTGAGTCAGTAGTTCACATATAATTAATATGCAGCCCTTCTAAGGTATTGTTTGGAAAAATATTGTGTTGAAGTGGTTGCCATGGGTTGCCTAAAGGTGTGCTGATTGGTTTTAGCAAAATGCTGTGTGGTTGCTATGGTGTTCTGGGTGGTTGGTAGGGTGTCATTTGCTATAGTCCACCTCCAAGACTCTTGCTGTGTCTGTAATCAAATGCTTCTGTACTATGTAGTTTGCAAAAAACAGTTCGCCAAAAGAGTAGTATGTCAGAATTTATAGCATTTAAAAAACAGTAGCAAAATGTAGGCAGGGGGAGATAATCAGTATCTGGTGTGACCACCATTTGCCTCACGCAGTGCAACACATCCCCTTCGCATAGCGTTGATCAGGTTGTTGATTGTGGCCTGTGGAATGTTGGTCCACTCCTCTTCAGTGGCTGTGCGAAGTTGCTGGATATTGGCAGGAACTGGAACACGCTGTCATATACGCCGATCCAGAGCATCCCAAACATGCTCAATGGGTGACATGTCCACTGAGTATGCTGGCCATGCAAGAACTGGGATGTTTTCAGCTTCCAGTAATTGTGTTCAGATCCTTGCAACATGTGGCCGTGCATTATCATGCTGCAACATGAGGTGATGGTCGTGGATGAATGGCGCAACAATGGGCCTCAGGATCTCATCATGGTATCTCTGTGCATTCAAAATGCCATCAATAAAATGTACCTGTGTTCGTTGTCCATAACATACGCCTGCCCATACCATAACCCCACTGCCACCATGGGCCACTCCATCCACAACGTTGACATCAGCAAACCGCTCACCCACACGACGCCATACACGCTGTCTGCCATCTGCCCTGTACAGTGAAAACCGGGATTCATCCATGAAGAGAAAACCTCTCCAAAGTGCCAGACACTATCGAATGTGAGCATTTGCCCACTTGAGTCGGTTACGATGACGAGCTGCAGTCAGGTCGAGACCCAGATGAGGACGACAAGCATGCAGATGAGCTTCCCCGAGATGGTTTCTGACAGTCTGTGCAGAAATTCTTTGGTTATGCAAACCAATTGTTGCAGCAGCTGTCAGGGTGGCTGGTCTCAGACGATTTCGGAGGTAAAGATGCTGGATGTGGTGGTCCTGGGCTGGTGTGGTTACACATGGTCTACGGTTGTGAGGCCATATTCTCTGAAACGCCTTTTGGAGACGGCTTATGGTAGAGAAATGAACATCCAATTCACGGGGAACAGCTCCGTGGCATTGTGCTGTGTGTTAAAACTGCACATTTTAGAGTGGCCTTTTATTGTGGCCAGCCTAAGGCACACCTGTGCAATAATCATGCTGTCTAATCAGCATCTTGATATGCCACACCTGTGAGGTGGATGGATTATCTCGGCAAAGGAGAAGTGCTCACTAACACAGATTTGGACAGATTTGTGAACAATATTTGAGAGAAACAGGCCTTTTGTGTACATAGAAAAAGTCTCAGATCTTTGAGTTCAGCTCATGAAAAATGGGGACAAAAACAAGTGTGTTGCATTTATAATTTTGGTCAGTGTATTTTCATGACATCAGTGACATCAGTGTTTTAACTGTAATGTTATGAAGCTACAAGAATACTTTTTGCGCACAAAGAAAATTAAAATAACCACTTTATTCAACAATTTCTACTCTTCTGTGTCTTTGACACATGTTCTATTGAGGGTCAGAAAGCTCTTGGATTTCATCAGAAGTATCTTAATGTGTGTTCTGAAGATGAACAAAGGTCTTACAGATTTGTAACGACATGAGGGTGAGTAATTAATGGCAGAATTTCAATTTTTGGGTGAGCTATCTTGTTATATATCTATAAAAACCATCATTATGTAACTTAAATAGTAGTAGTCGATGTAAAATGTTGCAGTTAATGGGTTTAAAAAGATAAAGTAAGAAGTTATGCACTCCCTAACTATTTTTAGCAAATTCAGTAATTTGTCTAATAATATGACAGTCTTTTGGCTGCTAAATGTTTCATTTCAGGAGCCAAAAGCTCCCAGTCATTTTTTTTTTTTTTTTTTTTTTTGTCTGAAGCACTATTATAATTTCAAAAACCAATGTATTGTGCCACCTTAGTAGCATTTCTTTAGCAAACGCTGGCAGTCTTTAACATGAGTCTGCAGCATCAGATATTTAATTGTGAGTGCTGATAGGAGGGCAGGGATCTTTACTGTACTACAGACCTCCCACAATGCTCAGCGTGGGTCTGAGAGCAACCGTTTGAGCTGTAAGATGATTGTGATCACTGGTGTTGTTTACATTAAACACTTGTGATTCTTTGCCCTTGGGTTTATCATTCTCACGGCCAGCTATTTAGCTCATTTCCCGCCAATATGTGTGATGTTTTGTACGCATTATAAGCGCTGTAGCCTTCACACACAGCGCTTTTCCACAGCGACTGAATATGATGGGACGGGAATGCGCCCCCAGGAATTTACGGTTACAGTAATTGTCTGTTTGTCAGCTGTAGAGCGCGTCGGGAATGTCACCGGCGGTGGAAAGAGGAAGGGTATAAAAGCAGACAAATGTGGAGATTGAAAAGTCAAGGTTAGTTATATGTTTCCCTATTCAGCCATGCGTTCAATCCTTGACAAGTGTGCAATTCTTCCCCGCATCCATACAGCCAATGGCGGTGGCCTTTATCTGCTCTGCCCAGAAACACACAGTCTTGCTTACACTCTCTCTCTCTCTCTCTCTCTCTCTCTCTCTCTCTCTCTCTCTCTCTCTCTCTCTCTCTCTCTCTCTCTCTCTCTCTCTCTCTCTCTCTCTCTCTCTCTCTCTCTCTCTCGCCCATCCTCACCCACCGTCCTCTTTATCTCACGCAATCCCTGCTTTCACAAGCACTCTGTTACTCTTTTTCTCTATGGTGGGATCATTGACACCTTTAATGAGTCAGCACGCAGTCATAGCACTAAACGGTGATAATGGGATGCCGTGTAGACGGGGGAGATGTGGAAGTGTGTGGGAAGCTCTATGAGAGCGTGTTTATCGGTTCGGTCAAAACGAGTCATTTGGAGCTTATTTTGATGCCCTTTCTTGTACTATGACCGCCCACTTTCTTGGGTTCCGGAAGTATTTTTTTTCCCTGTTCATTTTCTCCATAGGGATTTCAAATAAAGACTCGGAAACCTTGAAGAAAATCAGCCTGCTCTTTGATGAATCACAACATTACAAACTTTGACTTGAAGCATAAACCATGTAATTTGTGGCAGGCAATATATTTCATAATTTATATTTTGTAATTCACCTCATATGCATTTGAAAAGAGCGATTGCATTTAAATATGCTTAAGTTTGATTGATGGTGGTTAGTTAAAGCTGTTATGATAAAGCTTTTATGATTAAAGTATGTTCTTTTTTTTTTTTTTTTTTTCTCCAATTTTCATTCTTTAAAGGGGAATTAACCACTCGTCCCATGCATTAAGAATTTCCATTGACAATGATGATGGTACAAAAAGTACACATCAAAATACAAAATATTTTATTTATTTATTTATTGTAAGAAGCTTCCCATGTTCACCAAGTCCGTTTTTAATCAAAAAATACAGTTTGTATTTCATGAATATTATTATTATTATTAATATTTTTGTGGAAACCATGAAATTGTAGTATTTGTTAATAAACAGAAAGTTTACAAAAAAGGATAATAAACTATATATATATATATATATATATATATATATATATATATATATATATATATATATATATATATATATATATATATATATATATATATATATAGGGCTGTCAAATGATTAATCGTGATTAATCGCATACAAAATAAAAGTTTGAGTTTGCCTAATATTTGTGTGTGTACTGTGTGTAATTATTATGTATATATAAATACAAACACATTCATGTATATATTTAAGAAATATTTACAAGTATATATATTTATTATAATTTTTATATAATTTGTATTATATACAATTAAAAATATTTTGTACATAAATAACATGTTTCTCTTAAATATATACATGAATGTGTTTGTATTTATATATACATTATTATTACACACAGTACACACACATGTATTAGGCAAACTCAAACTTTTATTTTGTATGTGATTAATCGCGATTAATCGTTTGACAGCCCTTAAAATAAATATTAGCCTTATAAAATATTATTATTATTATTAATTATTAATTATTATTATTTTTTAAGTATAATAAATACACACATTGCAGTTCAAAATTTTGGGATTGTACATTATTTATTTACAAAAATGATTTTTATTTTATCAAAATATTTTCTAGAAAAGATTTTTAATATTTTATTTAATATAATTTTTTTTTTTTTAAAAGTATGATGAAGTATGATAATTTATTTTCCCAATTTTATTTTTTAAAGGGGAATTGACTGCCTTTCCCATGAAGCATTATTATTGATGATGATAATGACGATAATGGTACAAAAAGTGCATATATATTTTAAAATACAATAACATAACATAAACACATTGTTGTTCAAAATTGGGATTGTACATTTTTATTAATATTTTTTTATTAATTTATTGAAAGAAGTCTCTTATGCTAACCAAGGCTGTTTTTATTTAATCAAAAATACAGTTTTTATTTACTCAAATATTTTTTTAAAAAATATTTTGATACGTTTTATTTTTTATATATTTTTAATATTTTATATTTTTATAATTGAAAAAAATAGGATTTTTTTTTTTTTAATTAATAGAAAGTTTTTTTTTTAAAAGTATGATAAAGTATGGTAATTTATTTTCCCAATTTTCATTCTTTATTTTGATGCCCTTTAAAGGGTAGTCAACTGCTTATCAAATGAAGCAATACTCATAGAAATTTTTTTTCAAACTGTTTAATAAATAGAAAGTTCAAAAGAACAACATTTATCTGAAACGGAAAACTTTAATCATTTACATTATATATATATATATATATATATATATATATATATATATATATATATATATATATATATATATATATATATATATATATATATATATATAATTTTTTTAAAAAAGATCAATTTCTTTATATATTTTATATTTGTATACATTTTTAATTTCTTTTTTTTTTTAACAAAGTTTTAAAAAAGTATGATAAAGTACGATAATTTATTTTCCCAATTTTCATTCTTTCAAAGGGAATCAAGTGCTTATGCCATGAAGCTATACCCTTCATGATGATGATGATGGTACAAAAAGTCGTTTTTATTTATTCAGATATAATACAGATTGTATTTCATTTTATTTATATATATATATATATATATATATATATATATATATATAATATACACACACAAAAAATAAATCAATTAATAATTATTTTATATATATATATATATATATATATATATATATATATATATATATACTTTTTTCAGTTCAAAAGAACAGCATTTATTTGACAGAAAACTTTCATTTAAATGTTTTTTTGTTTAATAAAAATTAATTTCTTACTTTTGAATGTTAGCAAATGTTTAATACCTCAATAATCTTTATTTATACAGATATAAAAATGGTAAATATATATTTGCTTTATTGCAAAATATTCATATATACACAAAATGTATAAGTAGTTTGAGAAATAGTAACTCTATTGCTGCAGTTTTTGTCTCCATGGTAACCGCAAATTCTTTGGTGGAACCTTGTAAATTCTGCTAATAAACATGATTTTAAAAAAGTTAAATTGAAAGTTGAATTCTTTTGAATTTTGGCTTCTATAGAATCTTAACCTCAGAATTCACAGTAGGCCTTTCTTTATGGGATTATCCACTGAAAGTGAGTTTTTCTGTAAAGACATGAATAGGATTTTTCCTTCTGGAGCTGTTGTTGTTGCTCTCTGTCGCTTGTGGCTTTTAGCATCAGCCTGATAAAGACGTAACTGTCTGGTGGAGGTAAATAAACTGTGCTTTATCAACAGCAGAAAACGCTTGGTAAATCTCTCCAGGTTGTTGCGGCAACAGCGTCAAACTGAAAATCCTCCAACTGCTCTCTAGGCTGCAATTATGACAAACTGAATGCCTCTATTTTGATTTTGGCATATTCGCTCCGAACGGCTTTTGGATTTGATCCAGACACACAAAGGGAGGCGGGATACGAACCATCAAGCGTTTGTACACAGTTGACAGGATCTCGGGGTTCTTTCTGATCCAGATTGGTCGGGATCTTCCTCTTGTCAAGCGCTGCTGGTGAATAGAGCATTGTGCCGCGTGATTGGCCCGCTTTCACCTCTGTTTGAATGTCAAAGGATGCTGCTGAGAGGAATTATATTCCTGAATTTCAACAGACCAAAGCCCTGGAATAGGCTTCGTTACAGAGACGGGGAACGTTGGATGTTTATAAGCATGCTGTCACATTTCACAAAACCATTTTAGATGATTTATATTGATGCACAAGTGTTGCACAAGTTGTTGTGCATTTGCTTTCTAATAATAGAAACCCTTTAAAAAGACCAATGGAGGTACCATGTTATTTATACTTTGATGAGTGCTTTATATTTTTTTTTTTTATTTTATACCATGGTATTGTGTATGTGTAAAGAATCCCGAATATGAACGTGCTGTGGTGGTATCAGTTATACCATGGTGAAATACTGTGGTATTTTCATTCTTTTTTTTTATTTATTTCATTTATTAACATTTTCAATTAACCTTTTCAACTGTTTTTTTTTTTTTTTTTTCCAGAATTTTGGATTTTTGATTTTCAGACTTTTAGTTTTCAATTCACCCTTAGCTGAAGTTTCAGTAATTTTGTGAGATGTTTTTGTCATTTTTATTTGCTTTTTTAAACACATTTTTAGCTTAAATGTATTCTTATTCCAGTCATATTTTTAGTCATTTTAGTATTTATTTTTTGTAATTTTACTTCAATTTGTGACCCTGGACCACAAAACCATTCATAAGTGTAAATTTCTCAAAATTGAGATTTATACATCATGAATACATAAGCTTCGAATAAATAAGCTTTCCATTGATGTATGGTTTTTTAAGGAAAGGACAATATTTGGCCAAGATATAACTATTTGAATATCTGGAATCTGAGGGTGCAAAAAAATCAAAATACTGAGAAAATCACCTTTAAAGTTGTCCAAATGAAGTTCATAGCAATGCATATTACTAATCAAAAGTTAAGTTTTCATATATTTGCGGTGGGAAATTTACAAAATATCTTCATGGAACATGATCTTTACTTGATATCCTAATGATTTTTGGCATAAAAGAAAAATCGATAAATTGAACTCATCCCATGTATTTTTGGTTATTGCTACAAATATATCTGTGCAACATAAGACATAAGTTTTGTGGTCCATGGTCACATTTACAATGTTTTTTCCAAAGTTTTTTTTCCATATAATATAATATAATATAATATAATATTTTTCATCTGATATTTATAGATTATATTTTTGTATAATTTTCTATTTTAATTATTTTCAAGTTAATAAAAACAATTCTTAGTTTTTTTTTTTTATTTAACCTTAGTTTTTTTTTAGTAAATTTGTGAGATGTTTTTGACATTTTATTAGCTTTTTAAACATACTTTTTTTAGCCTAAATGTATTTTTATTCCAGTCATTGTTCTAGTAACTTTTGTAAATTATTTTTTTTTTCATGATTGTACTTCAACTTCAGTTTCATTTAGTTGGAAGCATAATTTCCAATGTTTTTCCAATGTTTTTTTCATATAATATTTTTCATGTAATATTTTAATTATATTTGAGTTAACAAAAATGATTCTTAATAGTTTTTGTTAATTAAACCTTAAAGGTTTAGTAATTTTGTGAAATGTTTGTCATTTTATGAACTTTTTTTTTAAACATATTTTTAGCCTAAATGTATTTTTTCCAGCCTTAGTTAGTAACAACAATTTTTATATTTTTTTTTTTTTGGTAATTTTACTTCATTTAGTTGCCAAGACATCATTTCCAAAGTTTTTTCATAATATATAATATTTTTCATCTAATATTTATAATAGATTTTATTTTTTTATTTGAATTATATTTGGGTTAATAAAAACAACTCTTAATAGTTTTTTTTTTCTTTTTTTAATTTAACCTTAGTTTAAGCTTTTAATTTTTATTAGCTTTTTAAATTTAAATGTATTTTTATTTCAGTCATAGTTTTAATAATGTCTTTTTTTTTTCTTTTCTTTTTTTTAAGTTTTCTTTTCTTTTTTTTCTAATAATAATTTTACTTCAACTTCAATTTCATTTAGTTGCCAAGGCATCATTTCCAATGTTTGTCCACAGTTTTTGCATATAATATAGTGTTTTTCATCTAATATTTATAGTAGATTTCATTTTTTATCATTCTATTTTGATTATATTTGAGTTAACAAAAACATTTCTTAATAGTTTTAGCATGTATATACTATTGTATTTGCATGGTACCTTCAGAAACACTATGGTACCATGGTAGTACTATGGTACAATTTCCAAAAACATGGATTATTTATTTAATTATTTTATAAGTAGTTACATCTCATTACAAAAACATAACGTTAATAGTAAACAGTATTTGGCATATGTACCATGGTACTATTTGATTATTATAGCCATATACCATGGTATTTTGATGGTACTTAAAAGAACAATACAGTATTAGTACTATCTTTAAGGGATACAGCAATTCAAAACAAAATTTAGACATCCAGGATAGTTTTACATGTATTATTTTGTACATGAAGGAGCTGCCATTTGTTTTATATGTGTATATGTTTGAATACAGGATTCATATATTGAATATACCACATACGAGCAGAAACGAGAAAAAACAGCAGCTAGAAACCCCTCTAGAAGTTCAGACTGGCTTCAGACGTTAATATTACTCGCATGGATGAGCTGCCACCATTTTTTTTTTTTTTTTTGCCCCTCCTGCGTTTTTTCTCAGCGCTGGCCATTTATTGAATTGCATTTCTTCTATTTCCGCCGTCACTGTCAGGAAAGCTGTCTGAGTCATAATCCGACAGAATAAGCAGTGTGCGGGGGGACGGAAAGAAGCCGAGTTGAGGAAACAAGATAAAGAAAAGACAGAGGCAGCGGGAGAGAGACAGCGAGACAGGGAGGAGAGAGAGAGAGAGTAAGTTGATGACAGCTAGAGGAGGATTAATTTCTCAATCAGGAGCAGAGTTGGACTCTGTGCACTTAGTAATTGCTGTCCTGTTGGGGCACCTGTGTTTGGGCCTCATTATCTCACGTGAATGAATGGCATTAACTGGACCAGCTCAACCGCACTGACACCGCTGCAGAACGCTTCGCTCGATCCATGTGGACAGGCGTTAATGTGTCTGCTTGACGTGAGCGATTTCTAACCGTTGCAATAGCTCATTTGTCTTTAGAGTAGCGGGGAAAATAACACCAGAGTCATTTCTGGTTATTAAAGTCGGTTTGCTTGCAGTGTATTGTTGTCGATTATGACTAATGGTCAAGCTAAACAGGTTTTTTTTTTTTTTTTTTTTAATGTCAATGTTAATAACTAGAGGGAGGAGTGACCAATGAAATATATAATTATATGATATAATTACATAGTATAGCTACATATATATGAGTTAATCTGATAATGTTAATATTAATATAATGAGCTTATTGGCAGTAGATACTGTGTAGACAATTGTAAATATTGAAAATGTAAATATTATGCAAATAGTTATGTATATGTAATTTATGGCATTATAAATTAAATTATACATAATGCGATATTGAATTTAGCAACTGAAAAGTAGACTGTGATGAAATTTTTATATATATATATATATATATATATATATATATATATATATATATATATATATATATACACGTATACACACACACACACATTATTTTTAGCTTAAATGTATTTTTATTCCAGTCATATTTTTAGTAATTTTTGTTTTTTTTTCCAACTTTATTATTTGCCAACACATCATTTACAGTTTTTCCAAAGTTTTTTTTCCTAATATTTATAGATTTTATTTTTTATAATTTTCTATTTTAATTATTTTCGAGTTAACAAAAACAATTCTTAGTTGTTGTTTTTTTTATTTAACCTTAGTTTAAGTAATTTTGTAAGATGTTTTTGACATTTTTTATTAGCTTTTTAAACACATTTTTAGTAATAGTATTTTTTTTTTATGATTTTACCTCAACTTTAATGTCATTTAGTTTCAATAGAAATTATATAAGAATTTTGTCTAGCAATAATTTATATAATTAAATCATATTTACGGTAAAAATGAAATTTTGATTGAACTCATCAATAATTACATCAATAATTTATATGGTAAACTGATTTTTTTTATTTTATATTTGTGTATATTTATATATTATAATTTGTGTATGTATAATTAATTAATTAATTATGTCATGTTAATTGAAAATTGAAATGTACAAATGTGCAAATAATAAAAAAAAATACTGAATACATAAGAATTTCATCTGAAATGGCTAAATATCATATTTATTCACAAATTTTGGTATATATATATATATATATATATATATATATATATATATAAAATACAAATATAATTTCTAAATTAATTTTACATTATTTACTGAATTTTATTCGATAAATAATTTGTGTGCCTATAATTAATTAAATATTTAATGCTATTTGAAATTTAAAATTTACAGAAAGACATCAGCAAATTAAAAATGATTAAATACATTATAATTTCATCATCATTTCCACACTGTTAATTGCTAAATTTAATATCACATTGTTTGTTTTTAATTGATTATTTTTTAATAATAAATTGCAGTTTTTTGTGTTTATAATTAATTGCTTAGCTGATTAATCAGATTAATATATGGTACGAATTACAATGTTTGCAGCTTTGTCACATAGGGAGATTACAGACACTGGAAAGGCAATTTCAGTGTTGACAAGCTCTTAATGTGTCTGTATGCAATTACTGATTGTTGAAATAGTTCATTTGACATTCAAAATAGCAGGTTTAAAAAAATGGCGTGACTGAAATACTCTCTCTTTTTTGTGGATAATGCCTCCTGTCCTATCCAACTCCAACTGTGTAGCGTTTAGTGACTCTGGAGTTTCAGAGTCAGATGGTGTTGGCTTTGTCTGACCCACTTGCTATAAATAAGTCGAACGGCGTACAACAGCAATTCAACACGGCGAAAAAGATCCAGTGAACAATAGCGCGAAATTGCTACTCTTTGTCCCTATAGATTAAATGATTGACAGAGATAACACAGCGCTCGCAAACAGTGATTATGGAAAGCTCTAGCCTCTGATCGAACCGTTAATAGATGAAGTGTTGCTGTTTTGATACCGCAATGAATGTGTTGTGAAATCCAGTTTCTTTTAGGTCAGATGTTTGTCATCGAATATGAATACAAATCTCTTTAATACTTCAGTTGTTTCTTCTAGATGGCGATTAGATTAGAAGATCAAATGGAGGCTTTGCTGAACTTGAGATTGTTCTTCTAAGAAAAAGATCCTAGTCTCGAGAGATCTCAAACTGCTCTCAGATATTAAAGTCTGCCATCAAAGGTAAAACATGACACATTTCTCATCAAGTTTTTCTGAGAAGAAATAATCTGCGCTGCTATCCGCATTCATTTCATAGCCTTGTACTCTTATGTCAGTAAAGGTCTCATTTGTGTCCATTTTTCTCCTAAGGAATTTTAGGAGAAGCATCTCAAAGTCCTAAATTAAACATATCTGAGAATTCCTGAGCAATGTGCAAATATATATTTTCCATTGAAGCTCAATTTTAAATCTAAGTGTTATACATTCAGTAGCCAACTAGCTTCTTGTTTGAATCTCTAATGGTGGCTAATAAATTCAGGATTGCTTATATTGAGCAGAAGTGCATGTATGCCGTACAATTAACTTTCACTAGAGGACGAAGCGGCCCTGTGCACTTCACGTCAGGTGCTTTCCTCTTGTACTCACATTCATTACATGTTTTATTGCTCAGACAACGTCCCCGGACAACACTCTATCACTCGCCGAGGGTAATAGCTTTTTTCGCTGGTGTAATTTAATTGATCAGACACTTCCTCTTTTTTTCACCTTGAGCAATGGCCGCTGTGGTTAAAAAAAGCCAACGGAGATCAGAAGTTGTATGCATCTAAAATAGTTTGTTATGGAAAGATTATTTAGCATAGGGTATTTTAATGCATATGCACACTATATCCACCTTTTTCTTTCCGTAAGAATGGGCACGGGAAATATATGGGCCATTCTACAGAATTGGTTCAAAGTCAGAGTTGGAAATGTCTTGGGGAAAAAAAAATGTCTTTTTCCACAAATATTGTATGTGTGCAAATTGTATAATATTCAAGGTACACATTTTTAGTAATTGTGCAATTAATTCTCATATTGTATTTTCAGAAAGTTCTGGAATATTTTTCATCTCCCCAAATTTGTCACTACCGTAACACAGTAATTAATAATTAATAATATGAAGGGTTATATTGACTTGTAAAGAATTTGTTTACATCTACATTGTAAATATATATATTTTTTCCATTTTATTAAAAAGTTTTCAAAGGTAAATCAATAACAATTACAATTCTAACAATATTTCAAGCTGATTTTTGAGATTTGTTTTTGAGATTTTAAACTTAAGGATTCATTAGTTTGAGTATACACTGAAACAAAAACCATCATAACATCTTATTTGATAATTCAGTATGTTTTTTTTGACAAAACATCCCATGTTTCGCTAGTGACAATGTTTTGGTTGCATTACAGAATTTAAAAACACTACTAAAACATACTAAAATACTACAAATTTGCATAACTGTACTAAAATTTAGTTTATTTGAATCAAATAAAGGATTATGTGTTCCCTTTTCTCACTTCCGAAACTGATGACATGTTTCGGTCACGACTGTTATGGTAGTGACAACTTTATGGGATAACACCCAAAAAAACAAAGATGTCACAACCGAAACTCCACCAAATGTTTGGGTAGTGACTGTTATGGTAGTGACAATTTTATGGGATAACATCCAAAAACAAGATGTCAGAACCCAAACTTCACCAAATGTTTTGGTAGTGACAATTTTATGGGATAACATCCAAAAAACAAAGATGTCACAACCGAAACTTCACCAAATGTTTTGGTCGTGACTGTTACAGTAGTGACAATTTTATTTGATAACATCCAAAAAACAAAGATGTCACTACCAAAACTTCACCAAATGTTTTGGTCGTGACTGTTACAGTAGTGACAATTTGCATGGGAAAACACCCCCAAAAAACAAAGATGTCACAACCAAAACTTCACCAAATATTTTGGTCATGACTGTGATGGTAGTGACAGTTTTATTTGATAGCACCCAAAAAACAAAGATGTCACTACCGATACTCCACCAAATGTTTCAGTCGTGACTGTTATGGTAGTGTTAATTTTATGGGATAACATCCAAAAAACAAAAATGTCGCTACCAATACTTCACCAAATGTTTCAGTCATGACTGTTACGGTAGTGTTAATTTTATGGGATAACACCCAAAAAAAACAATGATGTCACAACCGAAACTTCAAATGTTTTGGTCGTGACTGTTACAGTAGTGACAATTTGCATGGGAAAACACCCCAAAAAAACAAAGATGTCACAACCGAAACTTCACCAAATGTTTTGGTCGTGACTGTTACAGTAGTGACAATTTTATTTGATAACATCCAAAAAACAAAGATGTCACTACCGAAACCTCACCAAATGTTTCGGTCATGACTGTTACAGTAGTGACAATTTTATGGGATAACATCCAAAAAAACAAAGATGTCACTACCGAAACTGCACCAAATGTTTCGGTAGTGACTGGTGTGGTAGTGACAATTTTATGGGATAACATCCAAAAACAAGATGTCACAACCCAAACTTCACCAAAAGTTTTGGTAGTGACAATTTTATGGGATAACATCCAAAAACAAGATGTCACAACCCAAACTTCACCAAAAGTTTTGGTAGTGACAATTTTATGGGATAACATCCAAAAACAAGATGTCACAACCCAAACTTCACCAAAAGTTTTGGTAGTGACAATTTTATGGGATAACATCCAAAAAACAAAGATGTCACTACCGATACTCCACCAAATGTTTCAGTCATGACTGTTACGGTAGTGTTAATTTTATGGGATAACACCCAAAAAAACAATGATGTCACAACCGAAACTTCAAATGTTTTGGTCGTGACTGTTACAGTAGTGACAATTTGCATGGGAAAACACCCCCAAAAAACAAAGATGTCACAACCAAAACTTCACCAAATATTTCAGTCATGACTGTGACGGTAGTGACAATTTTATTTGATAGCACCCAAAAAACAAAGCTGTCACTACCGATACTCCACCAAATGTTTCAGTCGTGACTGTTATGGTAGTGTTAATTTTATGGGATAACATCCAAAAAACAAAGATGTCGCTACCGATACTCCACCAAATGTTTCAGTCATGACTGTTACGGTAGTGTTAATTTTATGGGATAACACCCCCCCAAAAAAAAAACAAAAAAAAACAAAGATGTCACTACCGATACTCCACCAAATGTTTCAGTCGTGACTGTTATGGTAGTGTTAATTTTATGGGATAACATCCAAAAAACAAAGATGTCGCTACCGATACTCCACCAAATGTTTCAGTCATGACTGTTACGGTAGTGTTAATTTTATGGGATAACACCCCCCCAAAAAAAAAACAAAAAAAAACAAAGATGTCACTACCGATACTCCACCAAATGTTTCAGTCGTGACTGTTACAGTAGTGACAATTTTATGGAATAACATCCAAAAACATGATGTCACTACTGAAACTCCACCAGATGTTTCAGCCTTGACTGTTTTGGTAGTGACAATTAAATGGGATAACACCCAAAAAAAAACAAATCTCACTACCGAAACTTCACCAAATGTTTTGGTCGTGACTGTTACGGTAGTGACAATTTTATGGGATAACACCCCCCCAAAAAAAAAACAAAAAAAAACAAAGATGTCACTACCAAGACTCCACCAAATGTTTCGGTCATGACTGTTTTGGTAGTGACACAGTTCTGAATAGCTGCACACATAAAAACTATATGTTATGGATTAACTCCCAAAAGATGTGTTTAATTATAGAAAAATGGTGTTCGGTAGTGACATTCTTTGTTACACACAGATTTTCAGACTTTTGAACACATTTACCTCAAAATGATACGGCATATCTACTCACCATGTAGCAATGAGAGAGACGCATAAATATTTCCTGATCATAAACGTAAGTGTGTAGTTAAAATCAGTCTCAGCCAATGGACTAAAACATGCACTGTTTTGGTAGTGACATGAAAATTCTGCAGAATGCCCCATATGTATCTTTATAATGTGGTCTCTTTACACGTTTGGACTCTTACTGTATATAGTGCTTAAAATGGTCCATTTACATAAAGCATAAGCGTCACATCTTGATGTCATTTAAACTGTCTAACTGGCTCATTGACACCTTTCTGGCAGAAAATGAGAGGTTGCAGCGTTTCATTGGGCTTGAGAATGAAATCAGGCGGTGGGTTGGTGAGCAGAAGGTGTAGCTCCACATATTAGCAAACGTAGGAGACGGCGTGTCGGTGCATTTCTTACCGAGTCGTTTCTCCGACACGCTTCATTTGCGTTCCGGTCCATCCTCCCCGTGAAGGACTGTCTGCAAACCTGAATCAGCGGCGCAGAGAGAGAGAGAGAGAGAGAGAGAGAGAGAGAGAGAGAGAGAGAGTTATAATAACTGGCAGTCCTGGCAGTGGTCCACTTACACGCACAGACCCACAATAGTGCTGTGAAAACTAGATTCCCCCTGAGCAGGAACTCCCAGCTCTTTTACATCGAGCCCTCATCAGTGATACAGCTGACATCTGCCCTGAATGAATGCAGCACTGGCAGCCTGTTTAACCGCGCTCTACCATGACCTTATCGCAAATCATGCATATTATCACTTACGTGTTTGGCAACATGCCTTACCACTTAAATTGTAGCTTTATCATTTCCAGTTGTTTTTATTATTTGTAACAAATTAATTGTAGTAGAATTTTTTTAAAAAGAATATTTATCATTAAATTATCATATGGGTCAATTTTTTAAAACTGTGATTTATACATCATCTGAAAGCGGAATAAATAAGCTTTCAATTGATGTATGGTTTGTTAAGATTTTCAAATTTTTGAAAAACCTAAAATTTTTGAAAATCTGAAATATAAGGGTGCAAAAAAAAAAAATCTAAATATTGAGAAAATCGCCTTTAAAGTTGTCCAAATGAAGTTCTAAGCAATGCATATTAGTAATCAAAAATTAAGTTTTGATATTTACAGTAGGAAATTTACAAAATATCTTCATGGAACATGATCTTCACTTAATATCCTAATGATTTTTGGCATAAAATAAAAATGTATAATTTTGGCCCTTACAATGTATTGATGGCTATTGCTACAAATATACCCGTGCTACTTATGACTGGTTTGTGGTCCAGGGTCACATATATTAAAATTAAATGAAAACAATTTTTCTTAATAATAAAAAAAAAAAAAAAAAAAAAAAAATAGATGCACTCAAAATATTGTTTCAAATTAAATGTCTGTTTTTGTGTGGTGAAGCCAGTGAAAATGTACACTATGAATCAGTGTTATTTTTATATTTTCATTTTCTTTTGTGTAATTTTGTTATGTGCTTTTGTAATTTTTTTTATTTGTTGTTAATAATAATAATAATGTTACTATTTAGGTTTAATTTACATTTATTTCAGTTTTTGCTTTATTTCAGCTAAATTTACCATATAATAATATTTTATTTTAGCTTTTTCAAATAATATTTTTTATATATTTTTTACATTTTTAGTTTTTGATAATAACCCTGCTACAGAGGGGTTTTTACCATTAAATTTGTTGTTAGCAATGAATTACTGAGCCAGTACATAAGAAACTGGCATTCAAACCCATGTTTTTTTCCACCGAGCAGACAATATTGATTTTAATTCAGAGCTGTTAAGTTTGATTTGGCTGGACATTTCATGTTTCAACAACAGATGGAGATAGAGAGGTCAAAATTATAAAGTGTACAATTAAGATAAATAGAGTAACACAGTAAGAAAGCTATAAAATTAGTTTGGATACAAAATTAGTTAGCTAGGATCATCTGATCTTGGACAAATTTGATGAGAAATGTCAAGTTTGGAATCTTGAACATCCGTTCACAGACTTATCTTGGCATATCTGAGCACAGTTTGAGTCACTGTTGAGATCGCTTCTGAAACTGGTGAGTTACTGGGGTCTTTCTCGAATTTCAGAAACAGAAATGCAGTGTCCATTTGCTCTACATTGATGGATATCGTTTAACTTTGCACCAAGGAATGTTTAATTGTTCTCAAACTCATTCTCTTTCCTCCAGACGAGTCTGGTTTGACTCCTCCACCCAGCCTCGCTCCAGTGATGCAGGTACCAGCACCTAAAGAAACCCCCAGAGGAGTTGCGTCCATGGGACAGGACTTCCTCGAGTCGGTCCTGTCTCATAAGGATCATCTTCTGGCCCAGAAGGGTGTGACACTTCCCAGCGGTTTACCCCCTAATCTGGTGCCCATGCTGGGGAAGGAGCTGGGGGCCGGAGCAGAGGCCCTGTCGCCCGACCAGCCCCTCCTGAGGAAGATGCTTCCTGCACACAGCGCCACCGGCCGCCCCACTTTACCTCCGGCCTACGACCTCCCCACTGAACCTCCAGAGGCCGTCGCAACACCGATCTGGGATACCGATGCTCCGACTCCACACCCGCAACCTTCAGGCACTGTTGCGGTTCCAACCACTGTGAGCGCTGACACAGCGTCTGGTGTTTTCACCTCAGGTAAGACAGAGATTATTAGAGAAACTAAATGCTGCATTTACACATAGGCCAGATGTCCATCTAAAGTTGTGAATTTAACTTATGCGCAAAGTTGGAATACTGCATAAAACATTTGCAAATAAGCCCCCTTTTTATCCAACGAGTCAGAACAAAATCATCACTTCCTTATAAACTGGCACTAAATATTCCTAAAAAAAAAGTAGGAGAAGCCACTAAATACAGTTGAGCCCAGAATCTGCAAAATGTTTACCATAATAAGAGGGATCATACAAAATGCATGTTATTTTTTTCATTTAGTACTGACTTGAATAAGAGATTTCACATAAATGTGTATAGTCCACAAGAGAAAATAATAGTTGAATTTATAAAAATGACCCTGTTTAAAAGTTTACATCCACAGCTATGTTTTTTTTTTTTTTTTTTTTTTTTTATGATTGTATGATTCTGAGATTCATCTTTTCACACTGAGGACAACTGAGGGACTCATATGCAACTATTACAGAAGGTTCAAACGCTCACTGATGCTTCAGAAGGAAACGCAATGCATTAAGAAAACTTTTTGAAATTAAAGATCAGGGTAAATTTAACTTATTTTGTCTTCTACATGCAAGTATCTTCTGTAGCTTCTGAAGGGCAGTACTAAATGAAAAAAAAAGAATTATATTTAGGCAAAATAAGAAAAGTGTATACATCTTCATATTGGATATATATAATAAATATAATACTTTAATTAATTTTCATTAATTATTAATATATAATTTAATTTATAATAGTTATACACATACATATCAAATATTTACAGTAATTTGTTTATTATATTACATTATAATTTATTATATTATATATTGTATTTTGTTATAATAATATATATTAAAATGATGTATTCAATAATTAGTATGATTGTAAATATAGAATTCAGAATTATATGAAATATTGGGTATTTAATCATAACAAACATAATTTAATTTATACTAATTAATAAAATAATAATAATAATATTTAAGAAAATGTTAAATGTTATATTATATCTGTTCAAAAGTTTTCACCCCCAGCTCTTCATGCATTGTGTTTCTTTCTGAAGCATCAGTGAGCGTTTGAACCTTTTGTAATAGTTGCATATGAGTCCCTCAGTTGTCATCAGTGTGAAAAGATGCATGTCAAAATCATACAGTCATTGTTGGAAATATATACATATATATATATATATATATATATATATATATATATATATATATATATATATATATATATATAAAATATAAAATATATATAAAGTATAAAATAACATCTACCATTAACTTAGCATATACATGAGATGGAAATATGAGATTTTGAAATATTGAGCTTTAAAGTTTTTGCATTCCATAGACTTCTGTAGATAGAACAAATTTTTTTTTTGTTCTAACAAAAAAAAGGCCCAAAATGTACACAGCTTACAAAAGAAACATCACATAATGTAAATGTCATCACCGAACAGGAATATGTGAATAACTCATTTTTGACACAAATGTCAGATAGAACCCTATAATTCTAAGGTGATGAAATTGCTTGCAGTTATTCAGATTTTTTTTTTTCTGTATTAATTAAATATGCAATTTGCAATATACCTAGTGTAAACATCGGTATAGAGGTTCAAGTTTAATTCATTTGCTAACTGCTATCCATGCCGAAAAGTCACCACTTTATGATGATGATGTTTTTTGATGCTGAAGTTTTGGTTTCCTCAACTAGCCTCACTAGGAAATCCATGTTTGTTGAGCAGTTCACACAAGATTCGTGCCAAACCGGAACTAACCGGTATAAACTATCCTGAACCAGCATGGAAATTGGCTAGCATTTTCAGCAGGGAAATGTACAGCTACAGCTACATGATGTAGACATTTCTCCTCACTGTTGTTTACCATCTCACATCCCCTCTGTGGACATTCTCAGATGAACGCTTGGGTTTTTAATGCCGTCTGTCTGGCATTTTCCTGCAGCTGTAACAAACTGCAGGGTCAATTTCACCGACCCAGAGGGCTACATCGATTCTTCAGACGATCCACCTCTCCCTGAAGGAGCGTTTCTGCAGTGCACTTATACAGTGACCGTCTACACGGGCTATGGTGTGGAGCTACAGGTACCTTTTAATATTGCTTCCATTAATCATATTTTCCTCCACCTCCGAATGATATGACAATCTGTGCTGGATGTTCTTGAATGAACGGGCACCTGTTAATGCATGGATCTCTTTAAATAACATGCTAATAGACTGTGTAATTCAACAAATAAGCAGCTGCAGAACACCGACCACAGCATGTGGCCCCGAGGGAGTTATCTGGAAATGCAATCTGCTGCCTAACAAGCTTTTTTTTCCCTGCAATGCAATCCTATTTCTCATGTGCCTAGCACAATTTCTCAACACCCTCGGATACAGGTGACTGCGCTTAACAGCCCCGCATCCGGTCGAACGTGCCCTCTAGTGGCACGTGGTGTAATTGCACGGATCTAATTACTGGAGTCGAGCACTTCAGGCCGGCAGCAGTGCGTTCCCAGAGAGCCGGAGCCACACAAGCAGATGTTAATGAGAGAGACGGGGGTTCGTCGGAAGCCGTACTGCCGCAGTGCCCGCATGCAGCCCAATGTAATCCCGTGTCCACGTCCACTGTCCCTCTGCGGATGATTCACGCCCGTGACATAATCTCTAATTACCACTTTAATCCACAGCCAAGGGCCTGCTGGGCGTCTGTGTGTGTGTGTGTGCGTGTGTTGAATATTCTGTCTCAAGGGATTAAAACACTTCCAATTAATTTGGTATGTATACACACACACACGCTGTCCTCATGGGAAAGGATGAGATACGGATAATCCATGCTGGCTGTGATATGCTTTAAAGTCAACATGAAATCAAAATGCACCTTTTTTCCTTTCTTAATGGATGTTCCGGCTGTGGTTCACAATTTATTGGTGCGTGATACTACTAAGGAAAAAAAAAAAAAAAAAAAATCCCATCCAAAAGTTCTCTGAAATTTATTTTATCAAATATTTTTTTTTTTCAATGAAAATCTACGTGTATATATACATAAAGTATAAAAATTATACTTTCACACATGGTGTGAAAAATCACAATTTAAACCTTTGAACTTTAAGACATTTTATATTTTTAAAATAAGAGTGTTTAACAAGGATACAAATGACAATTTGGACACTATATTATATATAAGCATCTTTATTTTTTTTTACTGTATTTTAAAATAAAATGTGTATAAATATTTACATAGTTTTTTTATTAAAATATTTAAAATTGACTTTTACATATAATTTATGTAATTTATTATTACATGAAATATGTGATATATAATTATAATAAATATAATTTGTATTATTTGTATTAATTATTTTAGATTTAAATATTATATTATATATATTATATTATATTATATTATATTAGTATGTTATCATGATTTATCCAGTATTTTAATCAATATCAATATATATACAATTCAGTATTATATGAAATACTGGGTATATAATTATATAAAAAAACAATTTAATGTATACTAATTAATACAAAATATACAAATATTACTATTAAAATTTACTATTTTTTTTATATATTTTTCTTAAAATATTAAAAATTGATTGTAGTTTTATTTTTATGTATTCAGTATTTCAAATGTCAGTGTATATGTATGTATGTATGTATATATATATATATATATATATATATATATATATATATATATATATATATATATATATATATATATATGAAATATATAATGAAATATATAATGAAATATTGGATATATACTTATAATCAATATAATGTAATTAATTTATTAATTATTAATACATCATTTAATTTATAATATACACATACATATTAAATATTCACAGTAATTTGTTTATTATATTTATTTATTTTTTTTATATTTTTATTAAAATAAATGACAGTATTTGATTCTTCTTTATTATGTAGTCAATATTTCAAATAATACTAGTGTATATATAAAAGTATTAAATTAAATATTGGATATATAATATATATAATACTTTAATTAATTTCCATTAATTATTAATATATAGTTTAATTTATAATAGTTATACACATACATATTAAATATTTACAGTAATTTGTTTATTATATTACATTGTAATTTATTATATTATATATTGTATTTTGTTATAATAATATATATTAAAATGATGTATCCAATATTTTAATTAGTATGATTGTAAATATAGAATTCAGAATTATATGAAATATTGGGTATTTAATTATAACAAACATAATTTAATTTATACTAATTAATAAAATAATAATAATAATAATAATAATAATAATAATATTTAAGAAAATGTTATATTGGTTATAATATTGTACATATTGTTTTAATGAGTGAAGTCAAGGCATATGCCATTGTCTGTATATTTTGAGAGTTACTCATGCATGATATAATTATATGATACCACTTTTGCACAAGGTACTTCTTTGTAAAGCTGTGTTCTCAAATGAACATAAGAATGTTATTGTGAATGTCGTACTGTTCTTGCCACACATACTTCATAGCGTACTGTGTTTTTCTTAATAGTGTTTCCTGCTAACATGATTGGCATTCCTTCACTGTAGGTCAAAAGCGTCAACCTGTCAGAAGGCGAGCAGTTGTCAATCAGAGGGGTGGATGAAGGCGGGGCCCTGCTCGTACTGGCCAATCAGACGCTCCTGGTGGAAGGTCAGGTGATCCGCAGTCCGACCAACACGCTGTCTGTGTTCTACCGCTCGTCTCCAGAGGGAGGAGTCGGCATGTTCCAGCTGCATTATCAAAGTGAGTGTTTATCAAAACAAGCCACTTATGCATTAAACGCAGGATCTCTGGGACTTGCCTCTTGCTGTGGTTTCATAGAGATAATTACTCTTTTACATAAAACTCTAATGTTTATGTAGTATTATAGTAATGAGTCCCACAGGTGCTCGTGTAAATGTTAAAAAACGCTCCTCATCCGGAAGTCTCAGCACTCTTGTTGAACTTGTTAGTTGCTGGCCAGACTTTGCCTCCAAACTTTTAATTGAAAAACTCTCCATTTGGTTAATTTGCTCGCTTATCTAACTTGATAGCTTCTGCCGTGTCCATTAACCGGCTAATGTACTTGTAGTTTCACTCCAGGGCTCATTTCACAAGGCTTTCTTGTGCCGTCTTGTATGCAATTTGTTTCAATCAGCGTCCTCGAGTGGCATTAGCATTCATTTTATTCATAAATGATGAAAGGAGTAGTTCACCCTGAAAAATCTGTCATTATTTGCTCAGTTGTCACAGAAGGAGAGTTTTTGAAGGATAATCACGTACTCGTTCTTGTCCAGTTTTTCGCCTGAGTTGCGCCCTACCTCGACGGCCTCATTTTGGGGAGGTGTCGGTAAAAGATCTGCATCCTGGAGGCACGGCCCATTTCCAGTGTCACATGGGATACCACCTGCAGGGGGACGCCACGCTCACATGTCTCAATGCCTCGCTGCCTGTGTGGAGCCAACATGAGCCAAGCTGCAGAGGTGAGACAATGATATATACCTGGTATACATATACAGTGCCTTGCGAAAGTATTCATACCCCTTAATTTTTTCAAAATCTATGTTGCTGCCTTATGTTAAACTGCTTTAAATGACTTTTTATTCCATATCAATCTACACTCCATACACCATAATGGCAAAGCAAAAAAACCAAAAAAAAAAACAGGTTTTTAACATCTTTGCAAATTTATTACAAGTTAAGAACCAAAATGATTCAATTGCATAAGTATTCATACCCTTATCTGGGACTGTTTAAATTTAGCTCAGGCTCATTCATATCGCTTGTAGATGTTACTACACTTCAAGTGAGGTTAACCTGTGGCAAATTCATTTGGTGAAAATGCATATCAGAGCAAAAACAACACACTGAGGTCAAAATAACTTTCTGTAGCGCTCAGAGACAGGATTGCGTCAAGCCACACATCTGGGAAAAAGTTCAGAAAAAAACTGCTGCATTAAAGGTTCACAGAAGCATGTAGCATCCATTACACACAATGCAAGATGCTTGGAACAACTGGGACTCTTCCTAGAGCTGGCTTTGGTTAGACTGGTGACCAAGAAGCTGATAGTCACTCTAGTTGAGCTCCATGATCATATATGCAGATGGGAGAAACTTACAGAAGGACAAACATCCCTGCAAAACTCCACTAATTTGGTCTTTATGGCGGTGTGGCCAAACTCAATCCTCTCCTCAGTGAAGACGCATGATACACTTGGAGTTTGCAACAAAGCACCTAAAGAACTCTCAGATTGTGAGAAACAAAATTCTCTGGTCTGATGAACCTCAATTCCAACCATCATGTATGGAGGAAACCTGGCACTGCTCATCACCTGCACAGCAGCATCCCAAGAGTAAAGTGTGGCGGTAGCAGCCTCATGCTGTGGGGCTGTTTTTCAGTGGCAGGGACTGAGGGACTCATCAGAGTAGAAAGAAAGCTCAACACAGCAAAATATAGAGAAAGCCTTAAAGGAGAAGTTCAGTTCTGGAACAAAAATGCACAGATAATTAATATAAGATGTTCATGCCTTTCTTTCTTCAGTCTATAAGAAATTATATTTCTTGAGGAAAAAATTTCAGTTATTATGTCCATATAGTGGGCTTCAGTGGTGTCCCCAAGTTTGAACCAGTTTAAATCTGAACCATACTTATCTAGAAAAACTATGCATTAGTCATTTTATAAACAAATTGAGAGTTTATATACTTTATAACCTTGTCTTGTCTAAGTCTGCATGAACTGTTTTCTGTTTTCCATCTTTTCTTCCCCAACTTCAAAATCGTCCTACATCGCTCCAGACGTACAGACCCAGTGATTACAACGTGAAAATGCAAAGAAGATCAAACACCCTTTACAAAAAAAAAAAAGGTAAAACGGCGATGTAGGACGATTTTGATGTTGAAGAAGAAATTGAGACGGGAGTTTTTCGACATACCCTAACTGTATTGACCCAGATTACACAGACTACGTATGTGCTTGGCAGAGACGAGACAAAACAAGCATTTGCTGTTAAAAAGTATATAAATTGTCAATTTGTTTTGAAAATGACAGATCATTTCGCTAGACAAGACCCTTCATCCTCGGCTGGGATCGTTTAGAGCCCTTTGAAGCTGCATTGAAACTGCATTTTGGAAGTTCAAACTTGGGGGCACCATTGAAGTCCACTATATGGAGATAATTCCTAAAATGTTTACCTCAAAAAACATAATTTCTTATCAGCTGAAGAAAGGAAGACATGAACATCTTGGATGACAAAGGGATGATTAAATTATCTGTAAATTTTGGTTCTGGAAGTGAACTTCTAGCATTCAGTACCTCAGACTGGATGGAAGGTTCATCTTCCAACAGGACAATGACCCTAAGCACACAGCAAGAGTAGCTTATAGACAACTCTGTGAATGTCCTTGAGTGGCCCAGCCACAGCCTGGCCTTGAACGCAATCAGATATTTCTGGAGAAACCTGAAAATGTGCATCTGTGCCCATCCAAGCTGACAGAGCTTGAGAGGTGAAGAGGTGAGGAGAAGAATGGCAGATAATTGCCAAATGCAGATGTGCAAAACTTGTTGCATCATACCAAAAAGTCTTGAGGGTGTAAAGGTGCTTCAACTAAGTACTGTGTTAAGGGTATGAATACTTATGCAGTGTACTTATTTCAGTGTTTTATTTTTAATAAATGTGTATAGTTGTCATAATTTTGTTTTTTGCTTTGTCATCATGGTGTATGTAGTGTAGACTGATGTGAGGAAAAAAAAAAAGTTATTTAAAGCAGTTTAACATAAGGCTGCAACATAACAGGGGAATGAATACTTTCGCAATGCACTTTATAAATATTACCTGATTCTACCTTTAAATATTTTCAAATAATTTATTATATTTCTTTTCTTTATTATTTATTTTAAAAAGTGAATCATGAAACTTACTGTTAGTGATGCATTTTCCATTATGTTCTCTTCAAGCTTTGTGTGGAGGGGTTGTAAAAAACGCTACAGTGGGCCGGGTGCTGTCCCCCTCACCCCATCCAGGCCCTAACAGCACCCTGGACCGCAGCTGCTCTTGGTCCCTGGAGGCTCCTAATGGCCAAAGGCTGCACCTGCATTTAGAGAGAATGGTATTAGGCCCGACAGACAGGTAAATACATGTGTCATCTAAATTAGTACACGATTTTTATATGTTTTATATGTATATAAGAAACTCAGGCCTTGTCCCATCATACAGGCTGGTCTTATGGAGCGGCCTTGACGCAGGTTCGGTGGTCCTGTTTGATTCTGGGCGTGGCGGTCCCATCCCGTTTGAGGGAGTGATCAGCGAAGGTCCGGCTGTTCGGGTCCAGTTTATAACAGACCAACCTAATAGTCACAACACTGGATTCAATATACGTTATGAAGGTAGGGCCACGTTCATCTCTGTAACACTAAACATGTATTATGTTAACCAGAATGTATTTCTGCCTGTATTTGGACATTAAAACATGATACTTAAAATATTAAATCAAAAGGGTAAAGGAAATGTTTTAAATAGCTAAATATAGTATATTTAAGTTATTAATAATATTTAGGTTTATAAATGAATATTCAAAAAATATAAACATGCATGAATCATTTAAAACCTAAAATAAATGTTCTTTTTGTTACGTTTTTTTTTTTTTTTTTTTTTTTTAAGTGTCTCTAAATCTTTAAATATATTTTGTTGGATATTTTAACTTATTTCTTTATATCTGTTATTTTTATATCTTGAATCTCATGCGATTTCTAAGTATACCTAATTCATCTAACATGTTTCTCTGGATTTTACTCGTTACTTCAGCTGACAAAGCTTGTTTTAATTGTTCACATTTAGCATTTGAGAAGGGCCACTGCTACGAGCCATACATCCAGAATGGAAACTTCAGCACAACAGACCCGACTTATGGCGTAGGCACGGTGGTGCAGTTCACCTGTGACCCCGGGCACTCGCTAGAGCAGGGACCGCCCGTCATCGAGTGCATTAACACACGAGACCCCTACTGGAACGACACAGAGCCCCTCTGCAAAGGTATAGAGCCATAACATTATCCTACATGCTACATAATACACATCACTGCCAGACAACATTTATCTTTTACTAAATGTCATGGGATGCCAGATTTGAAGCTAATTAGTCCGTTTTCTAAAATTAAGCTATGGTAAATGCATTGAATGTTAATGGTATGTTAATGCTCAAAAACAGCCTTTGATCTAAGAAGTGCTTTTTAGAATTGCATCTTTTTTGCTGTTAGGCTGATGGAAATTCTCACATGTCGGCCTGATCATCAATAGTCAATGACTTTTGGTTGTTGCCCTGTATTTAACCTTGTTGTAATTCATCTTTAACTGGGATAAATGAGGTTTTCTGTGACTGGTGTTAGGTCGCAACAGATAACAGCTTAACGTAACACTGGTCAACCCCACATGATGTTACACATGCTTGTTAACGCTTGGGTGTCACATGCAATTAATATCGCAATTAACGCAGGAGACTGGAGTCTGGAGTTTCACAACCAAACACAAAGACCACAAATCAGAGATTACAGACGACAAATCTTACTGTGCTGAACATTGTAAAGGACAGTTTTGACTATAATAGAATCAAATCAAATTATAATAAATATCTTTATAATAAATTAAGAATAATAAAAAGCACTCTGTGTTTGTGTGTGTGTACTAAATTTGTCCCTAGCAATACAACTGATCAAACCATATGTGTATGTAACCACTGTTGCTGTAATTTCAGCCACATCTGAAATAGTTCATACCATTGATTATTACCTGAAAAGTAACAAGGTAGCTGAAGTGTTTACAACACAAGCACATGATACAATTTACCCTTTTTAACTTTGTTGTTATGCTGTTTTGCTTTCATCTGCTTCTCCCATTTGCTCTTTTTACATTGACTAGACAAATACAACCAGATAAAACAATAATTTCTCAAATATTTATTACAGTATATACTGATAAATGTAACATTCACCTGAATGGTATGAGATGACTGAATGCTTTCGATTTATTTCATATTGAACTGTCACCAACTGAACTGCAGTGGTCAAACTATTTAAAATATTGTGAATTAAGCTACAAACTCGATCATAATGCACAATGTTTCTATCTAACATGCATTTTGAGGTGCAGCTCAATAATGGAGTGTTTCACGAGCAGTAAACCGGTTACCTCACCTGAATATGTTCGTAGATTCGTGTTGGACGTTGTCTTTGAAATGAAAATAATATTTTAATTGTAATCATTATACTTTTTTCGCTTATTTCAGTTAATGTCATAAAACTAGCGAGATAAGCCAGTAGTAGCTCTGACAGTGTCTTGTAAACAAGGCTGAAGACGCGAGAAGAGGAATAGACAAACCGAATCAATGGAGTGAGTCATTTACGCTAGAACCGCTCTGATTGATTCAAACTCGTGACTTCGATCTTTCCGTTCAAGCGATTCACTAGCAAAAAACAGATCAAAAGAGTCATTCATTTTCGAATTTACTGTGATGAATTTAAAAAGCATGCAGTGATGGCTGAAACGGAGCTTTCCGAAATTCCGAAATCAGTCGCAAAAAGATTCACTGTTTGGAAACGCTCAGATTGTTTGATCATATCGTTCACATCGGGACTTCAAATCGCGAATTGAATGATACATGATCGCCGCTCCGAGTCCTAATCTGAAAGGATGGTTTGTGAATCATTATTCAGATCGGGACTTCAGAAAGCGAATTTATTTGATTGAGATCGGCCCTGCGTCCCAATGTGCATACTATCTACCCTATCTGCCCTAAACGGTACTGAAATTTACTACTATTACATAGAATTTAGGGTGGATAGTATGCACATTGGGACGCAGGCCGGGACTTCGGTGCGAGTTCGCGAATCATTTGATTCAGATCGGAATCGCAGATCGCGAATCATTTGATTGAGATCGGGCCTGCATCCCAATGTGCATACTATCCATCCTAATTTCTATGTGATAGTAGTAGTTTTCAATACTATTTGGGGCAGATAGGGTGGATATTATGCACATTGGGACGCAGGGTGTGACTTCGGTGCGGGGTCGCCAATCATTTAATTCAGATCGAAATTGCGGATCGCGAATCATTTGATTGATATCGGGACTTCGCTGCGGGTTTGCGAATCATTTGATTCAGATTGGGACTTAGTTGCGGGTTCGCGAATCATTTGACTGAGATCGGGGGTGCTTCTCATTTCTTATTTGTGCGTCCTCGTTTTTTTTCCTCGCTACCTTTCCTCGCGTCTTAGCTCCACCCTCTTAGCATATGAGGGAAGGATGCAAGGAAATAAGGACGGAAGAATCAAAGGATGAACATTGGAATATTCTTGACGACTCAAGCGTCACTTCAAAGCAACATCTCCTGCGCAAAAGTCCAAATCTGAAATTATGGTTAGCGAATCATTATTCAGATCAGGACTGCGGAACATGAATCGCGAATCATTTTATTCAGACCTGGGCTTCGGTGCGGGTTCGCGAATCATTTGATTCAGATCAAGACTTTGGATGGGGTTCGCAAATCTTCTTTGTTTTTCTTTTCTTTTTCTTTTTTTAGTTAAACGGTAGAAAACATCAAACCAGTAAGGCAGTTCTAAAAGCAAAACAAAGAAAAATAAAGAAATAAAATATACACACATACAAATCCATTAAGAAAATTAACCAGGGTTTTACTATAATAAACTGTAGTAACCATGTTTTTTTTATTATTATTTTTTATTTTTTTGTATAACCACAGTTTTACTACACACACACACACACATATATATATATATATATATATATATATATATATATATATATATATATATATATATATATATATATATATGTATGTATGTGGTTACCATGGTTTAACTATAGTGCAGTTGAGCTGTATTTATTTATTTATTTATTTTAACTATTTTATTTTTTAATTAGAGTAAGGGATGTGTTGCCAGTTTAACAAACAAACAAACAATTTTAAGATTAACAGAGCTTTGGATAGTTTCTGTATCAACTTTATATGTGAAATTTAGCTAGCAGAAAACACAAATTAAGTTATATTTTTCTATATTATCTTTTGAGTAGTCAAACAATCCAAAGAAAACATCTTTAAAGCAGAAAGAAAAGTCACTTGTGACGCAATTTTTTAAAAAGATGCTAATTGTGACGTGACAGAGTTTTGACATTTGTTACACTGAATCAATGTGACAGAGAAATCGATGTGACACGTGTCTGTGTGGCCTCTCTGCAGCTCTCTGTGGCGGTGATCTGTCCGGCCCCAGCGGCGTTATCCTGTCCCCGAACTGGCCCGAATGGTACGGGGAGGGCGAGGACTGCAGCTGGAGGATTCACGTCGGCGAGGACAAACGCGTCCTGCTGGATGTGCAGCTGTAAGTCCTTCTGGAACATTCTGTTCAGAAAACAACAGCAAAGTCTGCTGGTTTGGCTGCTCTGGCGGCTGACGTGTCAAGCTGCTGCTGCTGCTGCTGAAATCGAACGAAGCCCACAGACCTGCTGGATGCGATGACTCACCAAACCGCCTGAATGACTCGTTCATTTTCTCATTTCCTCCCACACAAACCCCTCACCTCTCGCCCACTGTCTCTTTCTCTCTCTCTCATTAGCTTGAATCTCAGCGACAGTGATATGCTAACCATTTTGGATGGAGATGAGGTCACAACACGTATATTGGGCCAGTTTGTTGGGGGAACCAGCCCGTTTAAGATGTCCTCCTCGACCCCTGACCTCACCATCACCTTCCACTCAGACCCAGCCGGCCTGGTCTTCGGGAAGGGAGAGGGTTTCATCATCAACTACATGGGTAAGGACACTCCAGCTAATTGCAACACTGTTAAAATGCATAAATTAGAATCAGTCTCATGCAAATTGCACGCAAAAATGGCGTGGAGTGTTCTCAAAACCTGATTGTGTGGAACTGAAGGGTTTTGTTTGCATGATAAGAAAGATATCTTTGAGAACACTTAAATACTTCATATTAACCTGCCCATAAACGTAGAATAAAAGAACAAACAGTGGTTGGTCTCTTTATATATTTTCTGTCTTTTGGGCAGTTCTTGGCCAGAAGAAACTGCATTGTGGACCACACCAGTCTTATTTATACACCTATTATGGTATTTATTAATTATGAATTGGCATTGATTTTTAATTTCTAACAAATTTTTAATTTTAGTTTGTTTTAGTAATTTTAATGTGTGCTTTTCTAATTTTTATTATTATTATTTTTTAAATATCTATTTCTGTTTAGCTTTAATTAGTTTTATTAATTATTTTTAATTTTAGTACTTTATTATCTTAAAGGAAAATTGGAAATGCTGCCAAGGCAAATGAATGAAATAAAAAGTACCTTATTTTATAGCAACATTTCTAATTTGCATTTAGAAGTTTTTGTCTTATTAAGTTTTGCATCTAAATTTTATTTTGTTTTTTCAATTTTATTAATTTATAAATTATAAATGATGCTATGGCAAAGAACTGAAATAAAATTAATTTAAGTTGAAGTACTAAAATTATTAAAATTAAAATTAAGATATAAGTATTAGATTAAAAAGATTTAAAAAAAAAACTTAAACGTAAAAAACTTTTAAAAATATTTTATTTTTATTTCAGTTTTAGTATTTTTTGCTTCAGTATAATTAATACTTCAATTAAACGTTTTTTTTTTTCAGTTTTTTTAATTTGTTTTTTGTTTGTTTTTCATTTAATATTTGTCTTTTATTTTATTTTTATTTCCAAATCATTTCATTTAACAAACTCTAACAAATTTTTAGTTAACAATAACAATACTTGAGCAGACTTTGTTTTATTAATATTGAGATATACATTTTGATATGATATTTAAATATTTTATTTATATTTATATTTATTTATCTATTTATTTAAGTCATTTAACTTGAAGGAAATTTGGAAATGTTGCCATGGCAAACCTGAAATAAAATTTAAACTTGAAAAACTCAATTATTTTATTTCATAGCAACATTTCTAATTGGCTAATTAAGGTTTTCAAGTTTCAGTTTTTAATCTAAAATGTATATTTTTTTTTCCCCCCCTTAATTTTATTACTTTAACTTAAAAGAAAATTAGAAATACTGTCATGGTAAAGAACTGAAATAAAATAAATTTAAGCTGAAGTACTAAAATGACTAAAAATGAAATAGAAATATTAGATGAAGAACTTAAAATGTAAAAAAAATTAAAAAACGTAAACGGAAATTAAAAATGTTGCTTTACGAACTAATTAAAATAAGTTTGAGCTGAAGTACTAAAATTACTAAACCTAAATCTAAGATAAAAATAAAATATAAATGTTACATAAAAAAACCCCATAAAATCGAAAAATGTAAACATAAAAAACTTAAACAAAAATAGGAAATGTTGAAATAAGTTTAAGCCAAATTACTAAAATTACTAAACCTAAATTTGAAATAAAAATAAAAGCTAGATGAAAAACGTACACCTGAAAAATGTAAACTTAGAAAACTTAAAAATGAGAAATGTTGCTTTAGCAACTAATTGAATTAAGTTTAAGAGCTTAAATTGCACAAACTAAATCTGAAATAAAAATAAAATCTAAATATTATATAGGAAAAAAACCCTTAAAATAAGTTTGAATTTTTGCATCTAATATTTTTCTTATTTGTAGTAATTTTTTTAGTAATTTTAATACTTCAATTTAAACTTAAAATTTTAATTTTTATTAAAATGTAATTTATTTCAGTTTTTTTAATTTTCATTTAAGTTTTTTAAGTTTGTGTTTTTCATCTAATATTTAACTTTTTTCTGCTTTATTTCAGTTAACAAACATTTTTAGTTAACAATAAAAACACTGGAGCAGACTTTATGCTGATAGTCAAAAGTCTGGCTAAACTAAATGAGTCCATAGACACATTTAATTTGCCAACCAAAGACAAGCTTTATTCACAAACTTTCAGTCTCATATGAGTGTCACGAACACACAGAGAGAATCTCAACGCAACTCTTTCTTTTCACATTACTTCAGCCGATCCATTATGTTCTCAAGTGGTCGGCATGCATTTCAATCAGTGTTTTTTTTTTTTTTTTGTTTGTTTTTTTTTTGCACAGATGC